>CAUYLG010009429.1:0-32068 GCA_963573385.1 Cacajao melanocephalus
TACTCATCATCACTGGTCATTAGAGAAATGCAAATCAAAACTACATTGAGATACCATCTCATGCCAGTTAGAATGGTGATCATTAAAAAATCTGGAGACAACAGATGCTGGAGAGGATGTGGAGAAATAGGAACACTTTTACACTGTTGATGGGAGTGTAAATTAGTTCAACCATTGTGGAAGACAGTGTGGTGATTCCTCAGGACCTAGAAATACCATTTGACCCAGCAATCCCATTACTGGGTCTATACCCAAAGGATTATAAATCATTCTATTATAAAGATACATGCACACATATGTTCATTGTAGCACTGTGTACAAGAGCAAAGACTTGGAACCAACCCAAATGTCCATCAATGATAGAAACGATAAAGAAAATGTGGCACATAGACACCATGAGAAGGTGGGGTTGGTCTTGCTGTCTCAGGACTGGCAGAGATGGGAGAAAATCTACATATTAGTGTACTTGGACAGTTCAAGCTCCTGTTGTTCAAGGATTAACTGTACTATTAAAATTCCAAAGGAAGTCCTCAGGCTAAAGGAAAATGATACCAGGCGACAACTCAGATATATAGGAAGAAATGAGGAGCACCAAAACTGTAGGTGAATATAACAAGACTTTATCCACATATATATAACTGGTTAAAACGTAAATTAGAACACTGTGTTGTCAGGTTTATAAACTGTACGGAGTAATATGCATAGCACAAAGGTTTGGTAGTAAATAGAACTACACTGTTGCAAGGTTCCTATGTATTAACCGAAGTAATTCCACATTCACTTTAAGTAAAGTCTTATCAGTTAAAGATGCATATTGTAATCCTAGGACAACTGCCAAAAAACTAGTGAAAAGAAATTAGCTAAAAGCCAACAGGTTAATTAAATAGTACACTAGAATATATCTGTTTAACACATGAAAGCCAGGAAAAAAAGAACTAGAGTGATTTTTTTTTTTTTTTGAGATGGAATCTTGCTCTGTTGCCCAGGTTGGAGGGCAATGGTGTGATCTTGGCTCACTGCAACTTCCACCTCCCAGGTTCAAGCGATTTTCCTGCCTCAGCCTCCTGAGTAGCTGGGACTACAGGCATGCGCCACCACATCCTGCAAAGTTTTGCATTTTTAGTAGAGACAGGGTTTTACCATGTTGGTCAGGCTGGTCTCGAACTTCTGACCTCAAGTGATCCACCTGCCTTGGCCTCCCAAAGTGCTGGGATTACAGGCATGAGCCATTGCACCCAGCCAGAGTGATTTTTTTTTAAGCTATGACAAATAATGAACAAAGAGTAAAATGTCAGACAACAGAAATCATATCAATAATTTAATATAAATAGACTAAACACTCCAACCAAAAGACAGAGATTGGCAGTTGGAATACAAAAACAAGAACAACCTATATGTTATCTGCAAAATATGCTGTTTAAATGCAGAGATGCAAATGAGTTGAAAGAATGGAAAAAACATACCATGGATACATAAGAAAACGTGAGAAAGCTGGAGTAGCTACATGATCATAGACACATCGATTTTATAAAAGAAGCAGCGCTAGAGATAAATGGGAATTTCAAAATAATACAAACCCAACGTAGGTACAAGGAAAGAAATAATAAGGATAATGGTGGAAATCAATGAAATAGAAAATGAACAAGCTACAGAGAAAATCAATGAAATCAAAAGCTTGCCCTCTGAAAATATCAACTAATTTGATAAATCTCTAACTCAACTGGTCAATTAAAAATGCACAAATTATCAATATCAGAAATGGAAGAGAATTATCAGTATAGTACTTGTAGTCATTAAAAGAATAATAGGCCAGGCTCAGTGGCTCACATGTATAATCCCAGCACTTTGGGAGGTCGAGGCGGGCGGATCACAAGGTCAAGAGATCAAGACCATCCTGGCCAACATGGTGAAACCCCGTCTCTACTAAAAATACAAAAATTAGCTGGGCATGGTGGCACGTGCCTGTAGTCCCAGCTACTCAGGAGGCTGAGGCAGGAGAATCACTTGAACCTGGGAGGTGGCGGTAGCAGTGAGCTGAGATTGCGCCACTGCACTCCAGCCTGGCAACAGAGTGAGACTCCATCACGCACACACACAAAAGAAGAATAAAGACACATTGTGAACATTATGTCAAAAGAATTTGATGATTTAGATGAAATAGATTCCAAAAACAGACTCAGGAAAAACAGAAGACCTAAATTGTCCTATAATATATAAAAATTATTTTTTAATTAAAAACCTTCCTACAGAGACAACGGCAGTCTCAGATGACTTCATGGTGAATTCTATCAAACATTTAAGTTTTAACATTTAGTTTAAATCTTTCCCAGACTATGTCAGGAAAAAGAAGTTGGAATACTGCTCTATACATATTATTAGGCCTGCATTACCCTGATTTAATACTTGACAAAGATATAACGAGAAAACCATAGACTGATATTGCTCATGGACATACATGCAAAAATGTTTAAGAAAATATTTAGAAATCTAGTGATGTAATAAAAGAATAATGTATCATGATCAAATGGTATGAAACATTGTAGGCCAAAGTTCACAGCAACATTATTCTTCATGGCTCCAAACTGGAAACAACCCAAATATTTATAAATATTTATGAAAAGATGAACAAGTTGTTGTATGTCTGGACAATGGAATACTGCTCAGTAAAAAGATGGAATGAACTGTTGATACCTGCAGCATGGATGAAACTAAAATATCACACAAAGTGAAAGAAGCCAGACACGGAAGACAACATATTATTCCATTTACACGAAATCCTGGAAAAGGCTAAATTATAGTGAAAAAAGACCAGTGGTTGTCCTAGGCCTGAGTTGGAGAGAAAAGATTGGCTACAGGGGAGCACAGAGGAATTTTGATGTTGGTGGGGCCTTGCATATTTGTATGTATTTGCCAAACTTATTGTACTATACTCTTAAAATCTGTGAATTTAGTTGAATGCAAATTATGCTTCAAAAATGAAGAAAAAAAGTAAAAATCAGTATCTTACAAATGTAAAAAATAATGGCCAGTAGAAGATTCAGTGGGAGAAAGGACACAGCGTTCGGTGTCCTCTGTTTGCCTCCAGATTCACTCTCACCATACTCCCTCCTGCTCTATCCCCAGCAAGGCTTGTCAGTGTTGAGTCTATCAATGGACCCTCTTGCCCTCTTGCCTCTGGTTGGCTTTAGCCACTGGGAATTTCTAGCAGGAGATCTAAGGAATGGAGGAGAGTTGGGGAGCATACTTATTTCTTCTTTTACCCCTATTCTGTCTAGAGGAATCACAGTGGGCTAGGGAAAGATTACAGCTCCTATCAGATGGACTCTCCAGTCAGAGTGCTGCCTCTGGATTTCAGCAATGACTCCTTCAAACTCTTCATGCCTAGGTGTGAAAATGAGAGACTCAGGACTCCTATTACTAGCCCAAAGGTACCACTCCATTCCATTGGTTCTTCTGTACTTTGTTCACATTTTTGCTAATATCCCCCTTCTCTCCTCTAGTTAACCAATTTAAATAGAGTCATTTGTTTCCTATTGGAACTCCTACTGATACAGAGTCCATTTATCATAATAGGAGCAACAAAAAATTCATTGGAATTAATAAGTGAGAAATCACAGGAGCTATATAAAGAACATCAAAATCAACATAAAAAGACATAAACAAATGCAAAGGCATTCATGTACTTATATAGAAAACTTTAACATCATAAAGATGGCAGTTCTTCCTTAGCTCATTCACAAATCAAATACCAACAGATATTTTATTGTTCTGTTGCTGTTGTTGTTCTTACACTATTGAACAAACTAGTTTTAACATTCATGTTGAAAATCAAACAACAATAGTTAGAAAAACCCTGAAAAAGAAGAGTAAATATTAGAACATAAAATTGTAATAATTATGAATTGAAGGAAAGACATGTTATCAAACAAAAAGCCCAGAAATATACCCAAATACAAAAATTTACAACAAAAATTACATCTGAAATCAGTGGGGAAAAGATAGACTAATAAAAATGGTTTAGGACAACAGGTAGCATTCTGGAAATAAAAATACAATTGAATTTGTATCTTATTCAACAGGAAAAAGTCAAAACAAATCAAAGATTTACATTTCAAAAATGGAATCAAAAGTATGAGAAGTAAACACAAAATAATTTGTTGTAATTTTAGAGTGGTGTCTAAATGCCTGAGACTGAGTAATTTATAACAGACGGAAATGTATTTGGCTGATGCTCCTGAAAGCTGCAAAGTCCAGGATCAGGCAGCTGTACCTGCCTAGGGCCTTCTTACTGTGTCATCCCATGGTGGAAGGACAAAAGGGCCCAAGAACATACATGAGAGAGCAAGAGGGGAAGGAGGCTGAACTCATCTATTTATCAAGAACTCATCCCAAAATAACAGCATCAATCCATTCATGCGGGCAGAGTCATCATGGCCTGCTCACCTCCTAAAGGTCCCACCTCTTAACACTGTTGCACTGGGGATTGAGTTTCCAACACATAAACTAGGAGGGATACATTAAAACCATAGCAAGTGGTAAAAGCCTTTCTAATTACAGTCGTTCCTTTGTGTACATGTTCCAGGACCTCCCTCAGATACCAAAGCTCATGGATGTTCAAGTCTGTTATATAAAATGGTGTGTTACTTGCATAGAACCTATGCATATTCTCTCGTATCCTTTAAATCATCTCTGTGCTTACAAGGATTACTTATAACACCTAATACAATGTATATACTATGTAAATAGTGGTCATATTTTTAAAAATTTGCATTATATTTATTATTGTATTGTTATTTTTTCTTTTTTTTCTTAATATTTTCAATCCACAGTTTGGGTGCAGAACTCACAGATACTGATAGCCAACTGCATAACACAAAATCCAGAAGTTATTTTAAAGAAATTTAAAAATGCATATGACAAAAACATTATAAATAACATCGAAAGATGAACTGTGAATAAAATAATGTGCTCCTAGAAATCCATAAGAAAAAAAGCAACAATCCAATAGAAAAATGACCAGAACAAATAACAGAAAAGGAAAGACAAAAGAGCTTAAATGTAAGAAAAGATGCTCAACTTTTCTCATAATAAAAAAAGAAAACTGAGAAATTACTACTCACTTCTCAAGTAGGAAAACTGAAAAATATGATAAAGTATTTCTGGCGAGGCTGTGGGAAAACAGGTTCTATCATACACAGCTCTTAGAAGTGTAAATTAGTAGCTGCTCTAAGGAGGCTGTTGACAACATTCATTAGAATTTCAAATGTGTTTACTTTTCTATCTAGCTCTTCTATTCCTAGATATTTACTCTGCAGAAATATTTGCACAGTTGCAAAACTACGTCTATACAAGCTGTGAGAATTGCAGAGACCAGGATGAAATCACTCTTGTCAGACCCTGACAAACTAGGGCTCGGAATGCACAAAGGAGTGGGGGTTCATGCTAGCATGTCTGATATAAGAACTGTTTCAAAGGACTTTCTAAAAATCTGCCAAGAAATCCTTTCACATCCTTTACATATCTTCTGCTTGCAAAGCTTGCACATTTCACTCGTATGCATGTATTTCTATGACAAGGTGCATCACTAGATATTCTTTAGGACTGCAGTAATTCATATAAGATGCTCTGAAAAGAATGCCTGCCCAGTAACAGCATCTCCACCAATACACTGATGAGAATTCTGACTTGAACTGCTGGAACCAGTGAATTCTGCTTCTAAGTGGCTTATATGAACCTCTCTTTTTGCCAGTAAAAGCTTTCCTTTACCCTTCTCTCACTTGTGGTTTGCCATTCCATGAATCCCAGATAATAATTCTCTTTTTCTATTCCCGAATAAATTCAATATATTTCGGGATAGTTTTCTCTAATGCCTTTTCTTCAGGTTGACATAATCTGGTGTCAGAAGTGGGATGAAACAATTACCTTTGGAAGGGATCGGTGACCTTTGGGACAAGGTGAGGTACACACAATTAGGCCTTTTGTGCACTCCACTTCCATAGATTGCCTTTTTTTTTCTACCCAGGTACATCTTCTCTCAGGTTAAGCTCCCTTCCTTTGGTAGTGGTTATCTGTTGATTTTATTTAAGATATGGTTGGGTTAAGGGACCTTAGTAAGGGCTCCTGCTTCTGGAAATAGAAAATATTTTTTGTCTTTTCTGCCAAGTCCTTTCTGGTACAAAGACAGTTTGTCTTTCTGGTTCTGGTAACGCACTTTTGGTTTCAGTTTTATTCGGAGTATTTGCATACACCTTCACTTCTGTTTGCTGCTTGATTTTTTTCCTTCTGTTTCCAAACATCTTTTGAGAACAAAATTTATTTTCTAAAAAGGTGGGCACAGTTGACCCTTTAAAAGCTATTAGGGCATTTGCCACCATTCTGCAAGGGGTATCAGTCTCCAAAGAAAAGTCTCTCATGTCCACATAAGCCAGGACAGAGACAGAGATTACCACTAGGGGGCCTGCCAGTTTCAAGAAAAGATGTGTGTAACTAGAGAAAACTTGGTCACTGGTGGGGTGATACTGCATAGGCTGCATGCCATGTCAAAACCCCGTGCCAGGTACACTAAAACAAACCTCTAACATGCCAGTTCGGACCCCTAAAATTCCCCGACAGGGCTTACAGATTTTTCTTTTGTTCTCAAGAGATTAATAAGAGACAGAATAGGATCCCAAAATTTCAAAGGATGCAATAATGGTTCCCCTTCTGAGAACCCTGCAGGCTCTATGTCAAAAAATTATCCTCCCAATGGACAGAGTACACCAAAACTAATTTGGAACTTCAATAGCCATCCTGAGGGTCTTTTGAGTTCCCCGAAACTTGTCTTTTTTAGGACATAATTGGAAGACTCTGGTCCTAAAATTAAACAATCCAAATGGGAAGCCTACTTCAATAGGTCTAAGCACATTCAGGATTCTAACATTGCCTCTCTACCTCCCTACAAAATACTGTCCCCAAATTAACTGAGACAAACAGGGTAAGATGACAAAGCCTTGGGGGCCCAGACATTTTCCTCCTTGAAGGGGACCTCCTTCTCGCTCCTCTGTCCCCTCTCTCCATCCTCCTTTGACTGAAATGCCTTTCCCTCCAGATTCCTCAGCTCCCACTACCCTGAACCTGATCCTGTTAAAACCTGTCCTTCTAAAATTAAGCTCACTAATGATTCCTCTACACACCAAGTTTCTTGCTGAACTACAACTTGCTGCAAAGAATTCCCAAAGTAGTTGAGGGCCCTCACCAGCTTGCTGATGAATTCATTCATCGTGCTAATTCTGGTGGATCGGCCAGGACTTCTCACCTACGCTGGCGGTTCACATGCCTGTCAGTTAAGGTCAGGCCCAGCGTTGGATGGCCTAGGCTCATTGACATGGCCCTGAGAAGGATTTAGATAAACACACCCCCAAAGACTGTGAAAAAGCCAAAGGCGTGGCAAAGAAAGAAACCTTCACAAGGCTATTCTGGAGGCTTCTCCTAAAACCTTAGCCTGGAATAGAATCCAGGGCTGTACCCAAGAGCATAATGAGCCAGTTTGTACTTACTACAGTCAGCCTCAGGTTGCATTTTCAAAATTCTGGATTACCTGTAGATGTAGATTCTACTCAAATAGGCTTTCATTTTATGTTTGTGAAGGCCTTTTCTCAAGAACTTCCCCAGCTCGTCAAAAAACCCCACATAGGACTGAGCACAGTGGCTCATGCCTACAATTCCAGCACTTTGGGAGGCTAAGATGAGAGGATTGCTTAAGGCCAGAAGTTTGAGACCAGCCTGGGCAACACAGTGAGAATCCATTTCTACAAAAATTTTTAAAATTACCTGGATATTGTGGTGCACACCTGTAGTCCCAGCTACTCAGGAGGCTGAAGTAGGAGGGTCACTTGAGCCTGGGAGTTGGAGTCTGCAGTAAGCTACGATCCGGCCACTGTAATCCAGCCTGAGCAACAGAGTGAGACCCTGTCACTAAAAAAAAAAAGAGTGAGAGCCCCTATAAAAAACTATGCCCACCTCTGGTGGAGTTAATTTGACAAATCAGTTCTTTCCCGTACACTTCAGGACGTCAATAAAAAGAAAACCACTAAAGTTCTTTTGTTTCAAAACTTTTATTTTAGGTTCAGGGGTACATGAGCAGGTTTATCATACAGTCAACTCACGTCGCAGGAGTTGGTTGTACAGATTATGTTGTCACCAGGTACTAAGCCTAGTACCCCATAGTGATTTTTTTCTGATCCTCTCCTGTCCCACCCTCCACCCTCAAGGATGCTCCAGTATCCGTTGTTCCCCTCTTGTGTCCATGTGTTCTCATCATTTTAGCTCCCACTTACAAGTGAGAACATGTGGTATTTGGTTTTCTGTTCCTGCATTAGTTTGCTAAGGATGATGGCCTCCAGCTCCATCTATGTTCCTGTAAAAGACATCATCTTGTCCTTTTTTATGGTTACATGCTATTTCATGGTACATATGTACTATATTTTCTTTATCCAATCTGCCACTGATGGACATTTAGGGTGATTCCATGTCTTTGCTATTGTGAATAGCAGGACACCATCATTCTGTTCCTGTCCACCTCTTCAGATGTGATTTTCTGAAAAGATTACCATGCTGAAATCTCTTTTTCCTGAAAGGTGAAAACTGTTTTAGAATTTGAGACACCAAACTGTGCTGACTCAGCCTGGCAGTCTTCTGCCTCCCTGAATTCTCTCATGTGTTACATGGTTCCCTGTTCAGAAAACAAAACTAATGTCACCCCTTCACTGCTGGACCAAATACCTGACTCTTTATGGGAAAAATGACTGATGTTGGCAAAATTCATAGCGCACCTCCTCCGAAAATCCAGATTGATCCATCCAAACCCCTGCCTAACATTAAACAATATCCGCTTATCCAGATGGCATCACAAAGTTCCAGACCTATTATAGAAGAATACAAAAAAAGGGCCTTGCTTTTCCATGAACTGGTCCTGGTAATACCCCAATTCCACCTAATAAAAACCCGAACAACTATGGGTGGAGGTTTGCTCTGGACCTCTGAGGAGCAAACTGATTGCTGTTCCAAGCATGTAGTAGTTTCAGCTGCCACAGTACTAAACCCAGCACTCACTGAGAGCAGGACTTTTACCATCACTGGTCCAGGAAGTGCATGTGCAGTATTGCACTAGATCCGGTCAGCTGAGAGTTTTTTCCCTTTACCTGGGAAGGCCAACAATTCACCAGGACAGGAGGGCACCAGGGTTTTACTGGAAGTCCTTCCTATTTTTCTCAAATATTAAAGGCAAACTTGGAGAATGTGGGATTTCCCCCAAGGCTCCATTTACCACCATATGCAGACAATGTCCTTCTTTGCTCACCTTCAGAGGTAGCCTGTGAGAAAGACTGCACATCTGTGAAAGCATCTAGCTGCCAAAGGTCAAAAAGCTTCTCAAGAAACCAGCAGCTTGGTCAGACATGATGGCTCATGCCTGCAACCCTAGCATTTTGGGAGGCCAAGGTAGGAGGAATGCTTGAGGCCAGAAGTTCAAAAACAGCCTGGTTAACATCGTGAGACCACAACTCTATAATTTTAAAAATTTAAAAATTAGCGCGGTGTGGTGGCACCCTTGTAGTCCCAGCTACTCAAGAGGCTGAGGTGGGAGAATAGCTTGAGCCCAGGAAGTTGAGGCTGCAGTGAGCAATGACTGCACCTCTGCACTCCAGCCTGGGTGACAGAGGGAGGCCCTTTCTTAAAATGAACAAAAACAGCAGCTAGTAAAAACTTGGGTGAAATATTTGGGATATTTCATTTCAGAGAATGGATTGCATTTAGATTCATTTAGATCCTGAGTTCAAGACGTTTTGCAATTTCCTTAGCAAAAGCCAAATGCCAACTCTGTGGTTTCTTGGACTTGCTGGTCACTGTCGTAGCTGAGTCCCTGACTTTTCTTTTCTGGTCCAATCGCTGTATGCTTTACTCAAAATTATCAAGCCTGGCCCCATTACTGGGACAGGATCTAAAGAGCAAGTTTTCAACAAACTATAGAAGAAGTTGTCAAATCTCCCAGCTCTAGTTCATCCTAATTAGAAATTCCCCTTTTTGGCTGGGCGTGGTGGCTCACGCCTGTAATCCCAACACTTTGGGAGGCAGAGGCGGACAGATCACCTGAGGTCAGGAGTTTGAGACCAGCCTGGCCAACATGATGAAACCCCATCTCTACTAAAAATACAAAAATTGGCTGAGTGTGGTGGCTCACACCTGAATCCCAACACTTTGGGAGGCCAAGGCTGGTGGATCATGAAGTCAAGAGATTGAGACCATCCTGGCTAACACGGTGAGACCCCATTTCTACTAAAAATACAAAAGTTAGCTGGGTGTGGTGGCACGTGCCTGTAATCCCAGCTACTTAGGAGGCTGAGGCAGGAGAATTGCTTGAACTCAGGAGGCAGAGGTTGCAGTGAGCCGAGATGGTGCCACTGCACTCCAGCCTGGCAACAGAGCAACGCTCGGTCTCAAAAAAAAAAAGAAAAGAAAAGAAAAAGAAAAAAGAAATTCCCCTTTTCTCTCTTTGTGTATGAAAAAGGAAGGGCGTGCTTTGGGGGGTCTTAACCCACAAGCATGGAGGCTAATGCTGCCCTCTGGGACACTATAGCCCACACCTGGATCCCCTTGCTGGTGGAGTCCCTCCTGCCTGAGAGCAGCCCCAGCTGCAGCCCTGTTAGTCACGGCAACTGAGAGATAGCTATGGGACCCCCAAGTGTACATGAGCCTGGAGCTGTGGATTCGCTCACACCTGCACCAGGCCTGGCGGCTTCCTGTGGACTCCCTCACTCCCTGCAGCCCCTGCTGCCCCTGCTCTTCCCACTCTCACACCTCCAGTAACCTTACCTCCAGGCCAGACTCTGCACACCTGCTTGACTCTGAGACCATTTATCCCCTTGGTAGGGTCTGCAAGAGGCTCCCCGGGGCAATGCTGAGCTGTCCTGGTTTACAGACGGCTCACATGTAAAGATCAGCTCTGGTCGGTATCATGCAGGCTGTGCAATCACTACTGCCTTTGAGGTCGTGGAAGTGGCTCATTTGCCTGTAGCCACATCAGCCCAGCGGACAGAACTCTTTGCTCTCCTGAGCCTGTCTCCTTGCTGAAGAAAGACTGCTAAGGCTTGTACAGACAGCTTTTGGAATGCTGTAGAAGCAAAGAGGCTTCCCATTTCCAATGGAGACAAAATAAAAAATGAGTCTTACGTACAAGAATTATTAAATACAACACAGCTACCTGCTGCCCTAGCCATTATCAAAACTAGACTCTGGGCCAGGCGTGGTGGCTCACGCCTGTAATCCCAGCACTTTAGGAGGCAGAAGCAGGTGGATCACCCGAGGTCAGGAGGTTGAGACCAGCCTGGCTAACATGGCGAAGCCCCATCTCTACTAAAAAATACAAAAATTAGCTGGGTGTGGTGGCGGGCGCCTGTGATCCGAGGTACTCGGGAGGCTGAGGCGGGAGAATCACTTGAACTTGGGAGGCAGAGGTTGCAGTGAGCTGAGATCGTGCCACTGCACTCTAGCCTGGGCGACAGAGATTTGGTCTCAAACAAACAAACAAAACCACTAGACTCTGTGGGAATAATGGACCCTGGAGACTATAAAAGGTGGAAGGGTGTGAGGGAGGTCAAGGTTGAAAAATTACCTATTGGGTACAATGTTCACCACTCTGGTGAGGGATACACTAAGGGCCCAGACTTTACCGCTACACAATATACGCATATAAGAAACCCGCACTTGTACCCCCTGAATATGTAGAAATAAAAATTAATTTTTTGAAAAAGAAACTAGACTCCATGGAAGCTAGAGGAAATCGCCTTGCTGGTCACGCAGCACAGGGTGCTGCTCTTCAAGGGCTTGTTGACAACTTTCGTCATGGCCCAGCTGAAAAAGTTCCTGAAAGACAATCTTACAACAATTACTAGAGATGCACAGAATCGGGCACCAGAGGCCAAAAAATAAAACTAGGAAAAAAATGGCTACTGGTTCAACGATCAAGAGGAACTCTGGTCTTGGACAAACGAAAACCCTGTCCCACACAACACTCCATGAGGTTTCCATTATTAACTACTGCACGTGATGTAAGTCATTGGCTTTGGAAAAGATGATGACCTTTATGAGACAATATTCGTGGAGTAATATCAATCGAGTGGCCAAGGCTGGTGCGGTGGCTCACATCTGTAATGTCAACACTTTGGGAGGCTGAGGAGGGCTGATCATCTGGGGTCAGGAGTTTGAGACCAGCCTGGCCAACATGGTGAAACCCCGTCTCTACTAAAAATACAAAAATTAGCTGGGCAGGGTGGTGCTCGCCTGTAATCCCAGCTACTCGGAAGGCTGAGGCAGGAGAATTGCTTGAATCCAGGGGGCAGAGGTTGCAGTGAGCTGAGATCGCGCCATTGCACCTCCAGCCTGGGCGACAGAGCAAGTCCCTTGAAAAAAAAAAAATGAAGTGGCCGAAATGCTCAGTTAGCCTGCCCCACCCATCCTAAGCTCAATCCTGGAAAGCCAGTACACACAATCTCCACCATTTTCACCTCCCTCACAGCTCCACAGAGCTCCACAGCCACCAAGGAACTGTAACTGTATCCCCTGTTCAAAAATTTAAAAACATAAAAATACATGAAAAGCAAAAAAAAAAAAAAAAAAAAAAGTTAAAAACAAAAACCTAAAATGGTGAATATGAGTGTGTCACCTAAGAGATACTCCCTATCTTAGAATAAGCTCCTCATGCCCGTTGACACTATGTTGTAAGGTGAACATTTTCTAGCCTCATCCAGACAGAATGGACCAAGACCAGGCTTATGCCTTTGTTGGCGAGCTTGGTTAATGAGATGAGATTAGACATGCTTCTTCTTCAGCTCTTCACCAGACTCAGACTCTGACCAATGAAAATGGTCTTATAATTTTCTTTCTATTCATTGTTTTTTGGGTTCCTACCTATGCTGATTTTCATAGTCTTGACAAGTATGTATTTTTTTTTTCTTACATTTTCAACTTTTATGTCAAGTTCAGGGGTACATGTGCAGGATGCGCAGGTTTGTTACATAGGTAAATGTGTGCCAAAGTGGTTTGCTGCACAGATCAACCCATCACCCAAATATTAAGCCAGCATCCATTAGCTATTCTTCCTGATGCTCTCCCTCCCCACTCCCTGCACCCCTCAGGAGGGCACAGTGTTTGTTGTTTCCCTGCTACGTGTTCATGTGTTCTCATCATTTAGCTCCCACTTATAAGTGAGAATACTTGGTATCTGGTTTTCTGTTCCTGTGTTAGTTTGCTAAGGATAATGGCCTCCAGCTTCATCCATGTTCCTCCAAAAAACATCATCTTATTTCTTTTTATGTCTGTATAGTATTCCATGGTGTATATGTATATTTTCTTTATCCAGTCTATCATTGATGGGCATTTATGCTGATTCCATGTCTTCGCTATTGTGAACAGTGCTGCAATGAATATAGTCGTGCATGTATCTTTTAATAGAACAATTTATGTTCCTTTTGGTTATAATAGCCAATAATAGGATTGCTGGGTCATATGACATTTCTGCCTCTAGATCTTTGAGGAATCACCACACTGTCTTCCACAATGGTTGAACTAATTTACACTTAAAGCGTTCCTTTTGCTCCAACCCTCGCCAGCATCTATTGTTTTTTGACTTAATAATAGGCATTCTGACTGGTGTGAGATGCTACCTTATTCTGGTTTTGGTTTACATTTCTCTAGTGATCAGTGATGCTGAGCTTTCATCTTTGTTGGCCACATGTATGTACATCTTCTTTTGAGAAGTGTTCAGTCATGTCCTTTGCCCAAAAGTGTATATTTTTGTACCTCTCTATTTGTACAAGTACAAAAGTGTCATTTTGGAAGTTTCTATTTGGACAACTTAATACGTATAGGCGCAACATGCAACATTTACAACCCTGCTATACAACCTGACACCATTGCCCATAATAATATGTCAACAGGGTAGGCTGACAGCCCATATTTTATGCTTTCCATTTTTAATTCTCTCTTTTTTTAACCAAAGAACCGACTTTATTCTGCCTTATTTGTGCATAAGACTACCTTAAGTTTTACTTGAAAACAAACCAAAGACTACATGTTTTCTATAGATTATCAGCTTTCCAGGAGAAGAACAGTCAAACTTATAATTGCTAAAAATCAAGAAATGAAAAAGAAGCTCCACAAAAGGTAAGAGGGAAAGTGTAGGAATTAGACAGGGGGATGTCTATTCCCTGTGACTTTGGAAACCGTGGTGACTAAGAGCTGTGATTGAGCCATCTAATATGCCAGTGTAAACTCAGAAAGATCTGGGAAAGAATAAATTTCTCTGGCCGGGCATGGTGGCTCATACCTGTAATCTCAGCACTTTGGGAGGCCGGCATGGGCAGACTGCTTGAGCTCAGTAGTTGGAGAGCTCAGGAGTTTGAGACCAGCCTGGGGAACATGGCACAACCTCATTGCTACAAAAAATACAAAAATTAGCTGGGTGTGGTGGCACATGCCTCTAGTCCTAGCTACTTGGGAGGCTGAGGTGGGAGGATTGCTTAAGCCTGGGAGGTAGAGGCTGCAGTGAGCCGTGGCCACTGCACTCCAGCCTGGGCAACAGAGTGAGACTCTGTCTCAAAATAATAATAATAATTAATAAATCCCTTCAATCTATTCAGTTTCTTTTCCTTCAAGACAAAAATTTTTCACACAAATCAATTCATTTGCTAACTTCAATCAGGGTTTGCTCTAAATCGTAATACAATTGACAGATTAGTTGCCCAATGGAAATGACCTTCTCCTGCATGGTCTTGGCTTGTTTTGAACCCTCTACCATCACTGGGCTTCGGCTTGCAATCCTCAAAACTTTTAGGAAATCTGAAAATGAGGTTATAGATTAAATCATAGATCTCCAAGAAGCCTGGAATTGATACATTAATCCCCGTTTTCTTCCTCCCAAGTGTATATTCTGTGAGCTGCATCTGTTGGGAATACGAGTGAGCCCATTCTCACATTTTTGTGAATCTGCTTTCCCCCATGAACACATGGAAATCGTTCTGCAAAGCTGCCTTTCTCTGGAAGAGCATTTTGCTTTTGTTAATGAGGCAGAAAATCAGTCTCAGATTTTTGAGTAATCAGACCCTTCCTAGCACTTGTTTTTTACAACCCTACATTGTTGAAATGATGGATGTGTTCCTAAAAAGCTGTGCATCAACTTAATGTTTAAACTTTTAATTGAATTTTATATTAGTGGCAACCACTATTTAAAGAAGTCCTTTAGGCCAGGTGTGGTGGCTCACTTCGGGAGGTGGAGGTGGGTGGATCACCTGAGGTTAGGAGTTCTAGACCAGCCTGGCCAACATGGCGAAACCTCGTTCCTACTAAAAAATATACAAAAATTAGCTGGGCATGGTGGTGCTTGCCTGTAATCCCAGCTACTTGGGAGGCTGAGGTTCGAGAATCTCTTGAACCCAGGAGGTGGAGGTTTCAGTGAGCCAAGATCGCACCACTGCACTCCAGCCTGGGCGACAGAATGAGATTCTGTCTCAAAAAACCAAAAAAACAAAACCCTATAATAAATTCTTTGTAACATGAACAGATCCTCCTGATATTTTTCGTGGGACTGGACCTTTCCTAAGGGATTTTCTTAAATAGAATTATTTCAGATCATCAATTACTTAGATATGTAGCTGTATTAGGCCACAAGATTAAGATTGTGTATTTATGATTATAAAACTTATACTTAATGAATCCCAAACTGATCTCGAGACTATATTACTATATTAACATGACACATTTATTATGTTTTATATTGTTATATAATATAAAAAGTAGAGTTTATTTATATATATATATATTTTTTGAGACAAGGTCTTGCTCTGTCACCCAAGCTAGAGGGCAGTGGCCGATCTTGGCTCACTGCAACCTCCACCTCCTGGGTTCAACCAATTCTTGAGCCTCAGCCTCCGGAGGAACTGGGATACACAGGTGAGCACCACCACGCCCAGCTAATTTTTTGTATTTTTAGTAGAGGTAAAAAGAAAATATTTTATAAAAATATATTTGTGTAAAGTAGAACATATACAAAAACATACTAAAGTGGAAAGGAGAAAAAAAATCTTTCATTTGGTTTATTTTTTCCTAGGCATTTTAAATTTGGATTCTAAAAATTATCTTAGAAAAATCATGAATTCTCTTTTATAAAATAACCCGGTGAAGCAGTCAAGCCCAAGCCGCTGGCCTGCAACCCTGCAGCAGCTCCAAGAAGGAACCAAGAGACCGAGGCCCTCCCGCTGCCCACAACGACACCTCCACCCTCGCTCCCCGCCGGCAGCCGGCGGCAACGGATCGATACGGTTCTGCAGCCGTTGAGTAGTTTTCGGTTCCGGATGCTTTTTGTCCCTCTGCGCTTGCCCCCGTTCCCCTCCCCCACCCCGCTCCGGCCCCAGCCCCGCACTCGCCCTCCTCCTCTGACCAAGAGGTCGCGGCCTGTGGCCCGGCGGGCAGCAGCGGTGCCGCGATGAACCCCAGCACCCCCAGCTACCCCATGACCTCGCTCTACGTGGGGGACCTCCACCCCGATGTGACCGAGGCGATGCTCTACGAGAAGTTCAGCCTGGCGGGGCCCATCCTCTCCATCCGGGTCTGCAGGGACGTGCTCACCCGTCGCTCCTCCGGCTACGCCTATGTGAACTTCCAGCACCCGAAGGACGCGGAGCGTGCTCTGGACACCATGAATTTTGATGTTATAAAGGGCAAGTCAGTACGCATCATGTGGTCTCAGCGTGATCCATCACTTCGCAGAAGTGGAGTGGGCAACATATTCGTTAAAAATCTGGACAGATCTATTGGTAATAAAGCGCTGTATGATACCGTGTCTGCTTTTGGTAACATCCTCTCATGTAAGGTGGTCTGTGATGAAAACGGTTCCAAGGGCTACGGATTTGTGCACTTTGAGACACAGGAAGCAGCTGAAAGAGCTATTGAAACAATGAATGGAATGCTCCTAAATGATCGCAAAGTGTTTGTTGGGCGATTTAAGTCTCGTAAAGAACGAGAAGCTGAGCTTGGAGCTAGGGCAAAAGAGTTCACCAATGTTTACATCAAGAATTTTGGAGAAGACATGGACGATGAGCGCCTTAAGGATCTCTTTGGCAAGTTCGGGCCCCCCTTAAGTGTGAAAGTAATGACTGACGAAAGTGGAAAATCCAAAGGATTTGGATTTGTAAGCTTTGAAAGGCGTGAAGATGCACAGAAAGCTGTGGATGAGATGAATGGAAAGGAGCTCAGTGGAAAACAAATTTACGTTGGTCGAGCTCAGAAAAAAGTGGAACGGCAGACGGAACTTAAGCGCAAATTTGAACTGATGAAGCAAGATAGGATCACCAGATACCAGGGTGTTAATCTTTATGTGAAAAATCTTGATGATGATATTGATGATGAACGTCTCCGGAAAGAGTTTTCTCCATTTGGTACAATCACTAGTGCAAAGGTTATGATGGAGGGTGGTCGCAGCAAAGGGTTTGGTTTCGTATGTTTCTCCTCCCCAGAAGAAGCCACTAAAGCAGTGACAGAAATGAATGGTAGAATTGTGGCCACGAAGCCATTGTACGTAGCTTTAGCTCAGCGCAAAGAAGAGCGCCAGGCTCACCTCACTAACGAGCATATGCAGAGAACGGCAAGTGTACGAGCTGTGCCCAACCCGGTAAGCAACCCCTACCAGCCGGCACCTCCTTCAGTTTACGTCATGGCAGCTCTCCCACAGACTCAGAACCCTGCTGCATGCTCTCCTGCTAGCCAAATTGCTCAACCAAGACCAAGTCCTCGCTGGACTGCTCTGAATGTCAGACCTCATCCATTCCAAAATATGCCCGGTGCTATCCGCCCGGCTGCTCCTAGACCACCATTCAGTACTATGAGACCAGCTTCTTCACAGGTTTTACGAGTCACGTCAACACAGTGTGTTGCTAACACATCAGCACAGACAATAGGTCCACGTCCTGCAGCTGCTGCAGCTGCAGCCACTCCTGCTGTCCGCACCGTTCTACGATTTAAATACGCTGCGGGAGTTCGCAATCCTCAGCAACATCTTCATGCACAGCCACAAGTCACAATGCAACAGCCTGCTATTCATGTACAAGGTCAGGAACCTTTGACGGCTTCCATGTTGGTATCTGCCGCTCCTCAACAGCAAAAGCAAATGTTGGGTGAACGGCTGTTTCCTCTGATTCAAGCCATGCGCCCTACTCTTGCTGGTAAAATCACTGGCATGTTGTTGGAGATGGATAATTCAGAACTACTTCATATGCTCGAGTCTCCAGAGTCACTCCGTTCGAAGGTTGACGAAGCTGTAGCTGTACTACAAGCCCACCAAGCTAAAGAGGCTGCCCAGAAAGCAGTTAACAGTGCCACCGGTGTTCCAACTGTTTAAAATTGATCAGGGACCACGAAAAGAAACTTGTACTTCACCGAAGAAAAATATCTAAACGTCGAGAAACTTAAATGCTATGGAAAAAATTTGCAAAAATATAAAATAAAAAAAGGAAAGGAAACTTCGAACCTCATGTATGTACTGACCAAATGCCAGGTCTAGCAAACGTAATGCTAGTCCTAGATTACGTATCGATTTAAAAACAAGAAAACCCCACAAAAGTAGTAAAATATAAAAACTAATGTTTCATAGACCCTGGGGAAAAGAATTTTCAGCAAAGTACAAAAATTTAAAGCATTCTTTTCTTTAATTTTGTAATTCTTTACTGTGGAATAGCTCAAAATGTCAGTTCTAAGTAACAGAATTTGTAACTGAGCAAGGAAATGTGATTTGGATTATAAAATTCTTGCTTTAATAAAAATTCCTTAAATGGTGAAAAAAAGAAAAATCATTAATTTTACTAATAATCTTTCTTTACATTTTCTATAGTATTTCCCACTGTATTTCAAATATAAAAATCACCCTTTTCACCAAAATTTTAGGTCTTTATATAATAGTGTTTATTTTTAGTATTTATAAATGAAGAAAATATGCAATGACAAAATAGTAATTATAAATTCAGTAACATTTGTTCAAAATTATAAGACAATTATCAATTTATATTACATTATTTTAAAATCAAAAATACATAGTTTTAAAAATCTAATTGGATAGGTTCTGATCACAGAGATAATCACTTTGAATCATTTGGTTTTAGTGTTTCTGATAAATTTTCTTCAATAATAATTGTACATAGTTATCTCTTGGTTTATCAATCTTGTAATTTAACTATTGACTTCCTGCTGTGATAAATAAGGATATGTTTCATTTACCCCTTTCCACCATTCCTCCTCCTTCTCCCAATATAATTTATCACTATTTGTAGTTCCTTTATTGGTAATATTAATTAACATAAACATTTACTTTATAATTAATGTTATACCTGGTGGATTGTATCAAAGGACAGCCCATTTGAGCGTTCTCCTTTAAGATGAGTAGAGGCTGTGACATTGCACTGCATAGAGAGAAATACAGTTATAACCGAACCATATTACTTTGCAATGAACTATGTATATACAGGGAGATGGTCAATATATATATAATGCGTGGGTATAGCTATACACACACAAACATTGGTAGCATGTGTGCGCATATATATATTATATATATAGATACATACATAATATACACATACATGTATTAATAATATACATATTGTTTATTCATCCCAATTTTGGGGGCCTGTAGGTAAATTATGGAGAACTTCATTATGGTTACAGTTAAAGTTAAGCTTAAATGATTTTCATAACTCATACAATCAGAATGTTTATATTTGCAAAAACACAAAAAAGGTTTGGGGTCTATTATCCACTCACTGACGATGTCTGATGTACATGTGGCACATCCAGCAGGGCTTCAGTCCTCAGATGTTGCCAGTTTCCAGGTTGTTAAATACAACTTGCCGAAGGTCCTGTCATAGTATCCCAATCGTTTAAATAGTTTCTTCTTCTTTTTTATTTATTTATTTTGAGACAGGTCTCACTCTGTCACCCACACTGGAGTGCAGTGGTGCGATCTCAGCTCACTGCTATCTCTGCCTCCTGGGCTCAAGCAATTCTCCCACCTCAGCCTCTGAAGTAGCTGGAACTACAGGTTCACGTCACCACACCAAGCTATTTTTAAAAAATTTTTTGTAGAGACAAGTTTTTGCCACGTTGCCCAGGCTGGTTTCGAACTCCTGATCTCAAGGGATCTGCCCACCTCTGCCTTCCAAAGTGCTGGGATTATAGGTGTGAGCCACCACGCCTGGCCTTCTTTTTTAAGATGAGTTATTCTTGGTTTAGCAGTCCTACAATTTATTGACTTCCGGCCAAATTAGATTATAAGCTTCCTAAATACAGAAATGGGGTTTGCATAGCAGACAATTAAATGCTTGTTGATTGGCCAACATCATATGTCCTGAGGATTTTCATATACTTAACACTCAAGTGCTTAAATTCTCTTAACACTTCTCAGAATAGCAAGGGAATATTGGTGTGAGTGTGCAGTGCTATTCTAGATGATGTGGGATAAACAGAAAGAAATTACCTCCCATCCACACTTTTGAGAAGAGCCCCCTATACTGAGGGGCACACAGGTCCACAAGTAGCTCCCGGCCATATGGAGGGGTGAACAAAGTATACGGGGAAGCACCATGTACCACAGCAGAGAGATCTGGGAGGACCTTGTGCATAAGACGGCTTGTAAGCCAAGCCTTCAAAGATGAGTAGGATTTTGATGGATAGTCAAGAAGAGAAGTCTGAGGCCAAGGGAATTTGACCAAAGGCAGATGTTTCATCAAGTTTGACAATGCATTCCATGGAGTAGTGTTGTCTCTGAGAAGCAGGTGCTTGTTCAGAGGCTGTGTGTCCCAGCTCCTTTCTGCATCAGGACAGGGCATGTCACTAGCCCTTACCCAGGAAATGTTAGTGGGAGTGATGCATGTCTTTCAAGGCAAGGCAGTTAAGAAACTGATGGACTTTCCAATGTCACTTTCCCCATCCGCTGGGTGAAGAACATTGCAACTCATTGAGAGAAGAGCCCCACAGGACAGAGGGAGTGAGTGTGTGTGTGTGTGTGTGTGTATGTATGTGTGTGTATATATATATATATATAGAGAGAGAGAGAGAGAGAGAGAAAGAGAGAGAGAGGGAGAGTCTTGCTTTTTCTCCCATGTTGGAGTGCAGAGGTGGGATCATAGCTCACTGTAGTCTCGAACTCCTAGGCTCAAGCAGTCTTCCCACCTCAGCTGCCCAACAGTAGCTAGGACTACAAGCACACACCACCATGCCTGGCTAATTTATTTTATTTACTTAGTTTGTAGAGACAGGTGCCTTGCCATGTTGCCCAGGCTGTTCTTGAACTCCTGGCCTTAAGCAATCCTCCCGCCTTAAGCCTCCCAAAGCACTACGATTACAGGTATGAATCACTGCACCCAGCCTAGATATATTTTATTTTACATAAAATTACAATGTTTTATATAAAATGTGTACATTACTGATTTGACTTGAATATTATTACTGTCAATTATTTAAACTTGAATTAAGTCCAACTGCCTGATCAGTGATACATTAAAATATCATAATATGTACTTATCCAACAGTCTCAACTCTTAGTCCCTTCAGGCTACTGTAACAAAAACTGGTGGCTCGTAAACAACAGAAATTTATTTCTCACTGTTCTGAACACTGGGAAGTCCAAGATCAAGGTGCCACAGATTTAGCATCCAGTGTCTGGTAAGGGTTTGCTTTTTGGTTCATAAAGTGTGTCTTTTCACTGTATCCCCACATAGGGGAAGGAGTCAGCTCTACGGGGCCTCTTCTATAAGGGTATTAATCTTTTCCCCAAGGGTTTCACTCTCATGACCTGATCGCTACCCAAAGACTCCACCTCCTATCATCGTAGTGGGGGTTATGACTCAACATAGGAGCTTCTAGGGGACGTAAACATTCAGTCCACTGCATCAACTACCTAACACAGAATGGCAAACATATCATAAGCAAACAGGGCCTTTAGCCAGCTGCAATTAGTAATACAAAGAGCACACATTTTCTTCTTCCTTGAACATCCAATATGCCGTCACTCAGAAACTAGCTACTCTTATTTTATATAAATAGATATAAATTTAAATATGTAGACATATATGTAAATATATATAAATCTAACAAGGTTAATTATTTCCTTCTTATTAGAAAATCTATTTGAGAGAGAGAGAAAGAACAGAAATAAATACACTAAAAGCAAGAAGAAGTAATACTTGGTACTCAAATGGCAAGAAACAGGAAAAAAGCGACATAAGTACTCAACAAAAATAGCATCAGCAGGCCAGGTGAGGTGACTCATGCCAGTAATCCTAGCTCTTTGAGAGGTCGAGGCAGGCAGATCCCTTGAGCCCAGGAGTTCAAGATCAGCCTGGCCAACATGGTGAAACCATGTCTCTACCAAAAAAAAAAAAAAAAAAAAAATATATATATATATATATATATATACAAAAATGGAATAAATGTCAGTGACAATGGCAACTCTGAGTCTACAGAAGAAATGGGATTGTCCTCAGTTTATTGTCACTAAAAAGGCATGGAAGCAGGCAAAACCAGGTAGACATATATTTCCCCAAGGAAAAGTTTTAAAGAAGAGTTTTCTTCTTAAGGTAATAATAAACTTTATTTATGTGGAAACCCCCTTTGCCTAAGAATGCTGTCAACATGAAACATTATTGGGGTTTATTCCAGAAATGCAAAGTTAGTTAACATTTAAAAATCAATGTAATCCATCATATTAATCGAATAAAAGAGAAAACCCATATGGTCATCTCAGTAACATTGAAAAACTATTTTATAAAATTTGAGATCTAGTCATAAAATGCAAAAGCTCAGTAAACTAGGAATAGATCAGCTCAGTGAACTAAAAATAGATAAAGTATATTTACAAAAAAGCTAGAATAACATCACATTGTTCTAACGGTGAAATACTGAATGCTTTCCTGGTCAAGGAATAAGAAAAGAAAATCCATGATCAACATTTCTATTCAACATTGGACGAGAAAACCTAACCAGTACAATAGGCAAGAAAGACAAAGCATAAAGATAGGAAAAGTGAAGCTATCATTATTCATAAATGACACGATTGCATGTGTAGAAAAGCCCAAAGAATCTGTTAATAAATTGAAAGAATGAATGAACTTAGTAGATCACTGGATTCAAGGTCAATATACTGAAAAACAATTGTATTTCTACATACTCACACAAACCAATTTAAATATAAAATTTAAAAACCATTATCAATACATTCCCTTTGGAAAAATAGCTTAGTACTTTCTTAAAAAGTTAAACACATACCTACCAGAAGATCCAGCCATTTCGCTCTTGGTGTTTTACCCAAGAGAAAGAAAACCATATGCTTATACAAAGACTTATACAAATGTTCATAGCACTTCATCTGTAACATCCCCAAACTGAAAACAACCCAAGTGCCCATTGAAAGGCTAAACAAATTGTGATATAGTCATACAATAGAACACTACCAAGCGATGAAAAGACTGAACTAGTGATATGTGCAAAAACACAGAGAAATCTCAGAATAATTATGCTGAGTGGGGGGAAAAACAAGCAAAAAAAAAGACCACATAAAAATTCTAGAAAAATTCAAACTGATTTATAATGTTAGAAAGGTTATACCCTCCAGCAGGAGGGTAGGAAGATCAGGGAGGGCAGAAAGCAGCCACAGGGGAGGATTCCACAGGGGCAGGAAAAAACTTTTGAAAGTGATATGTTTGTTTGTTTGTTTATTTATTTTGAGATGTGGCAGTGGCACACTGGAACCTCCACCTCCTGGGTTCAAGCAATTCTCCTGCCTCAGTGTCCTGAGTGGCTGGGATTACAGGCGCCCGCCACCATGGCTGGCTAATTTTTGTAGTTTTAGTAGAGACGAGATTTTACCATGTTGGCCAGGCTGGTCTTTAATTGACCTCAGGTGATCTGCCTACCTCAGCCTTTCAAAGTGATATGTTTATTCTCTTAATTGCGGTGATGGTTTGATGGTGTATACATTTGTCAAAACCTATCAAATTGTACACTTAAATAAGTGCATTATGTAACATATCAGTAAAGCTCTTTAATTTTTTTAAATAAAGAAATGAATGGATTGTGCAGAAAAAAATACAAATTCCGACATAAACAACACCCATTTCATCAAGTATCTAGGAATGCATCTAACGAGAGATGTGCAAAAATGCTACATTGAAAGCCAAAACACTGTAGCAAGAAATCTCAAATACCCTCAATAAATGGAGGAATATGCCAGGAATAGACTGGAAAACTCACTATGGCAAGATGGCAATTCCCTTCAAATTTTTCCACAGATTGAATGAAATCCCAAATAAAATCTCAGCAGATTTTTTAAATGAACAAAACAATTTAAAATTTATATGAAAATACAAAGAACCTACTGGGTGTGGTGGCTAATGCCTATAATCCCAGCACTTAGAGAGGCTGAGGCAGGTGAATAACCTGAGGTCAAGAGTTTGAGACCAGCCTGACCAACATAGTGAAAGCCCGTCTCTATCTAAAAATACAAAAATTAGCTGGGCATGGTGGCAGGCGCCTGTAGTTCCAGCTACTTGGGAGGCTGAGGCAGGAGAATCGCTTGAACCTGGGAGGCTGAGATTGCAGTGATGCCACTTCGCTCCAGCCTGGGTGACAGAGCAAGACTCCATCTCAAAGAAAATAAAAAGAAAAGAAAAGAAAATACAAAGAACCTAAAATGGCCAAAACAATCTTGAAATTCAAGAACAGCATTGGAGATTGGCATTGCTAGATATCAAGGCCTACTATAAAGCTACAGCAATAATTAAGACTATGGTATTTGTACAAGGATAAACAAATAGAATACTAAACCAGTTGGAGTATGCAGAACAGACACACACTGAGCCACCTGATTTATAATAAAGGAAGACACTGGCTCAGTTGGACACCTGTACTGTAGAAAACAAACCTTGACCTTCACCTCACAGCACACACAAAACATCATCTGAGATAGACCACTGACTTAAAAGTGTAAGAATACTTTAAAGACTATGAATAGGCACATATTTTTTAAACAGGACCCAAAAGCGGTAGTCATAAGAGAAAAGATTGATAAATCGGTCTTTATTAGAATTGAGAACTTTTGTTCAATAAACGACAACACTGAAAGTAAAAAAGCAAGCCCCGGACTGGGAGAAGACATTTGCCATCCCCGTGTCTGGCGAAGGATTCACTCTGAATATTCAAAGAACTCCAACAAACATCAACACCTTGTGCAACTTGAATTTATTTATTATTTTTTACTAAATGAGAAAAAGACTCAAATGGGCAATGAACAAATGAAAATATCCAAATAACCAGTAAGTATTTAAAAAGATGTTCATCAGGATTCATTACCTGTACAGCACAAATTAAAACCACGATGAGGCCGGGCGAGGTGGCTCACACCTGTAATCCCAGCACTTTGGGAGGCTGAGGTGGGTGGCTCACTTGAGGTCAGGAATTCAAGACTAGCCTGGCCAACATAGTGAAACCCCGTCTCTACTAAAAATAAAAAAAATTAGCTGGGTGTGGTGGTGCAGGCCTGTAATCCCAGCTACTGGGGAGGCGGAGGGAGGAGAATCACTTGAACCTGGGAGGTGGAGTTTGCAAGGAGCAGAAATCACACCACTGCACTGCACCCTGGGCAACAGAGCGAGACTCCATATTAAAAAAAAAAAAAAAAAAGGAAAAGAAAAAACAAACACAGTGAGATATTACTACACCCCCCCCACAGGATGGCTAAAATTAATACTAACAATATCAAGTGATGCAGAGGATATGAAACAACCAAAACTCTCATATACTGCCCATGGTATGTAAATGGTTCCTTTGGAAAATTGGCATTCTATCAAAACAGAATGTACATACATCCCAAGATTTTCACTCATAGATATATATTCAACAGAAATGAGGTCTTAACAGAAAAACATGAACAAGAAAGCTCACAGCAGCGTTATTCATAATACCCCCAAACTAACAAAAATCTAAATGTCTATCAACTAAAGAAGAGAAAAATAAATAAATTCGTATGGAAATGCTAAAGAACAGAGCAGTACACTGCAACAAGAAAGAGCAAACTACTGATGAACTGGCCGTGCGGATGACTCACAGACATTACGGTAAACAAAAGGAAGCGGACCTGACAGGGCACGTGCTGACTGATTCATTTTATATGAAGATCAAGGACAGACAACACTAATTGTGATGGTAGAAAAAGAGCAGGTGCTCGACTTTGCCGGTGGTGGGGGCACTGACTGGAAAGAGGCAAGAAGGAACCCTTTAGGGTGCTGATAACTTTCTGTACCTTCATCTGAATGGCTGGTAAATGAGTCTATGCATGTGTGAAAACTCACTAACCTGCGCTGTTATAGATCAACTTTAAAAAATTAAAGAAGGTGGAAGAGAAGCTGAAGCAACACATTCCCCCGAGAGTTGCTAAAGTTCCTGCCCTAGTGTCAGAGTGGTATTGATCTAAACACAAGAAACTTCCTTAGTAAGGAGAAAGTCACACTCCGTAGATAGCATTCCTAATTAATTGCTCCGTGGGTGAGGACGCACTGCTAATTAAGCTCCCAGCGAGAGAAGGAAGAAAGAACAGGTCTGAGTTTGGATTCTCCTCCTCCCGTAACTGGTGGGTTTGTTCTCGACATCTGTGTTTTGCTTCTGACTCAGTTGATTTGCTTTTGATTGAAAATTCTGACTGGGTGTAGTGGCTCAAGCCTGTAATCCTAGCACTTTGGGAGGCTGAGGTGGGTGGATTGCCTGGGCTCAGGAGTTCAAGACCAGCCTGGGCAACACTGTGAAACCTTGTCTCTACTAAAATACAAAAGCTTAGCCAGGCGTGACAGCGTGCGCCTGTAGTCTCTGCTACTTGGGAGGGTGAGGCAGGAGACTCACCCAGGAGGCCAAAAAAAAAAAAAAAAGAAAATTTCAGAAAATCCAACTTAAATTGGTTTAAAGAAATGTATGGCCACGCTAAAGGGAAGCTTAGAGATTCCTGGTTGGTTGACCCAACGGCTCAGCCTCAGCTTTGATGACACCGAGGCCTGTCTCACTCCTCTACTGTACACATTGCGGGATTCAGTGTCAGCTGGATCCCTTTGTTGGGGGACCTGGTTGATTGTTGCAGTCCAGGCTACATCCATCCTTTCTTATTTTTGCAGGGAGAACTACTACTAGATCTCCCAGGAGAGTGAGGAAGGATGTCCCTAGAACTTCCAGCAAACCACTTCTTATGTGTCATCGGTCCAAATGTAGTCATAGTTCTGTCTAAACCTATCACTGGCACCGAGAACACAGATTGGTTTAGTCTAATGAGGGCGACCCTAGAGCTGATAATAGGGTGCATACCGGAACAAAATCAGGGTTCTGTTTAGAACAAGGAAGGGGGGCTGGGAAATCAATGCTGGGTTGGCAACCAACAATATCCAATACAATTTCCTCAAGAAGATTGTAAGTACCTGGGTGGCAGGGACTGTGTTTTAGACTTCTCCCTTATCCTCACAACCTGTTACTGTCTGAGGGCTATGATATTAGGGAGTCCCACTAGGGACTGGGGAATGTGTAGGACCCCAGAGTCATATACATTAGAGGAACAGTGGCTGATGCCACTAGGTGATTAACCACCCAAAAATGTAGCTAAGCTTCTCAAGCACCCTCAAGGTTTAGAAAACTTTGGAAGAGATGAGCTCCTACTTGGTAGAGACCTTTGTGGCCACTACCTGTCTATATCAAGCCTGCACAGACAATGAGCTAGAACAAAAGTTATGGCCAATCAAGGAGCACATGGCCACCTGCAAGGGACAGTCAAAGGAGAAGGCAGTCATCTTTTGTTCCCTCTCTTCTCCCTCCCCTCATAGTAAAGGACATGGAACAGGATAGAAGGAGAGAACATAAGTCTATGCCATAAACTTCACTCTTTTCAAAAAGTACACAATTTAGTAATCTGTAATCTATTTCAAGAGTTGTACGACCACCATCATGATCTAATTCCAGAACCCTTTTGTCACTGCAGAAAGAAACCCCATACTCATTAGTTGCCACTCTTCCCCTGCCCCTCAGGTCCTGGCAATCACCCATCTACTTCCTGTCTTTACTGGTCTGTCTGTTCTAGATAGTTGTATAAATGGAATCAAAATATGAGGCCTTTGTTTGTTTTTTTTGGCTTTTACATTTTTTTATTTTTGTAGGTACATAGAAGGTGTATGTATGTGTGGGGTTCATGAGATATTTTGATACAGAAATAAATGTATAATGATTACATCAGAATAAATGGGGTATCCATTACCTCAAGCATTTATCTTTTCCTTGTTTTACAAAAAATACAATTATACTTTCAAAGTTATTTTTAAATATACAATAAATTACTGCTGACTGTAGTCACCCTGTTGTGCTATCAAATACTAGGTTTTATTGATTCTACCTTATTATATTTTTGTACCCATTAACAATCACCACTCCCCACTACCTTTCCCAGCCTCTGCTAACTATCATTCTACTCTCTATCTCCATGAATTCAATTGTTTTAATTTTTAGCTCCCACAAGTAAATGAGAACAGGTGAAGTTTGTCTTTCTGTGTCTGGCTTATTTCACTTAACATAATGACCTCCAGTTCCATCCATGTTGTTGCAAATGACAAAATCTCATTTTTTTTTATGGCTGAATAGCACTCCATTGTGTATATATGCCACGTTTTCTTTATCCATTTGTCTGTTGACGGGCACTTAGGTTGCTTCCAAATCTTGGCTACTGTGAATAGTGCTGCAGTAAAAACATGGGTGTGCAGATACGTCTTCGATATACTAATCTTTTGGGTATACACCCAGCAATGAGATTGCTGGATCATAAGGTGGCTCTATTTTTAGTTTTTTGAGAAACCTTCATATTGTTCTCCGTGGTGGCTGTAGTAACTTACATTCCCACAAACAGCATACGAAGGTTCCCTTTACTCCACATCCTTGCAAGCATTTGTTACTGCCTGTCTTTTAAAATGGATAAAAGCCATTTTAACTGGGGTAAGATGATATCTCACTGCAGTTTTCATTCCCATTGCTCTGATGATCAATTATGTTGTATACCTTCTCATATATCTATTTGCCATTTGTGTGTCTCTTTTGAGAAATGTCTACTCAGATTTTTTTGCCCATTTAAAAAGTCAGATTATTATGTTTTTTCCTATAGAGTTGTTTGAGCTCCTTACATAGTCTGGTTATTAATCTCTTATAAGATGGAAAGTTTGCAAATATTTTCTCCCATTCTGTGTGTTTTCTCTTCACTTTATTGAGGCCTTTTGTGACTGGCTTCTTTCACTTAGCATGATGTTTTCAAGATTCATGCATGTTGCAGCATGAATCAGTATTTCAGTCCTCTGTTATGCCGAAGAATGCTGCATTGCGTAGATATACGACATTTTAAAAACCCATTCATCAGTTGATGAACAATTGGGTTGCTTCCACTTTTTGACTGTTTGAAACAATGCTGCTATAAACATGTATGTACAGGTTATTGTATAGATATGCTTTCAACCCTCAAGGAGTTGAATGGCTGGGGCACATGGTAACTATATGTTTAGCTTTTTGAGGAACTGATAAATGGCTGCACCATTTGAAAATCCCAGTACAGGGAGTGTAGTTTCTCTATATTCTCATCAACACTTGTTATTGTCTTTTTTATATTAATTACTACAGTGTGAAAGAAGTGGTGCTTTGTTATGATTTGATTTGCATTTCTTTAATGACTTAATGATGTTGAGTACCTTTTCGTGTATTTATTGATCAGTTGCGTATTTTTTCAGAAATGTCTCCTTAAATTTTGTTGTTGAATTGTAAAAAAGTCTATATATTTTGGCACAAGTCCCTTATCAGATATAATTTGCAAATATTTTTCCCATTCTATGAATTGTCTTTTCACTTTTTTGACGACATTTTTAAAGCACAAACATTTTTGCTTTGGATGAAGCCCAATTCATCGATTTTTCTCTTTTGATGTTTGTGCTTTTTTTGTGTCATATCTAAGAAATCACTGCCTAATTCAAGGTAGAGATTCTTTTACTTTGAATTAGGCAATGGTTTCTTAGACATGGCACAAAAAAGCAAAAGAGTTTTCTTGTAAGAGTTTTCTTCTAAGACATCTAGTTTTTACACGTAGGTCTGTGATCCATTTTGAATTGATTTTTGTATATGGTGTGAGGTAAAGATCAAATTTTGTGTGTGTGTGTATGTGTGTGTGTGTGTATCCAGTTATTCCACTACCATTTGTTGAAAAGATTCGTTTTTCCATATTGACTGGTCTTGGCAACCTTGTAAAAAATCAACTAATCATATATATAAGGCTTCATTTCCAGACTCTAAATTCAATTCCATTTATCTATATGTCTGTACTCATGTCAACCCTAAACTGCCTTGACTTCTGGAGCTTTAACATACATTTTTAAATTGGGAGATAAATGTCCTCCATCTTTATTCTTCTTTTTCAAGATTGTTTGGCTATTCTGAGTCCTATTAATTTCCATATGAATTTTAGAATGATTTGTCAAGTTCTGCAAAAGAAAGGCAGCCAAGATTTTAATAGAGGTCATGTTAAATCTGTAGATCAATTTAAGGAGTATTACTATCTTAACAATATTAAGTCTTCCAATCCATGAACATGAATGTCTTCCCCTTTATTTACGCCTTTATATTCTTTTCAACAGGTTTTATAGTTTTCAATGTATACTTCAATAAAAAAGGAATGTCTTTTTAAAAAAATGAACAGGACTAGTTATTTTTAGAATAAGAATGTTCTAATAACTGAAAACACTAAGGTTTATATGACTGGACTGATATGTCATTAAGCAAGATTCCTCTCTGAGAGAATGGAGTAGTGGTGTTCAGCAGAGCACAGCTAATGGCTGTTAATGGGAAAATAAAGCCCTTCAATGTTGATGCTCTGAAGAGTTAAGATCACTCACTAAATCAGTAACTATGGTGATAGAGAATATAATAGGCTATAACTTGCATTACACTGACATTTACTTCTTCAGAGCAATCTTACAAATGAAAAGACATTGGTTTTCTTTAAAAAAAAATACTGTGCTTTTGTCAAATGCTTATTGAATTTGCATCTCTCAAAATCAATGAGCACCCAAGTCCCAGGGTCCTGGTGCTCAGCACTCCTCCCTGTCTGGTTCACATCTGCAGGCCCCTGAGAATGAACAGAGCTTCTCTGCTCTCTTTAGCCCCATCCCAAAGGCTGGGCCTCTAGTCTTTGGGAACTATCAAGAGAAGACACAGCTATCAAGCCAGGAGATAAGGCTCTGTTTGTGCAGAGCTTCTCGTGAAGCTGTAGGAACCACTAGCAAGTCTTCCCAACTACCAAGACAGGCGGACCCATCCCTTGCAGGAGTAAAACACGTTCTACTTCTTCTAGAGAGAAGAGATTTTTGTACCTGAACTTAAAGGAAAACTGACCAAAAAGGATGCAATGGGCTACCTGAGCCAAGTTCATTTTCTCACTAACAGGATGATTCATCATCAAAGATATTAGGTCTCAGCAGACGCTAGTCTAAGAAAACCCTGAGTGAAACTAGCTAACATTTATTTAAGACAATCTGCTTGTCTGTAGTCTCTTCATATGAGCTGTTATCATGCAAATAATCTAGATGTTCCTGAGATCATTAGAAATAATCACCCTTAAAGTACATGCTGTAAAAAATGGTATTAACATTTGCTGACTGACTGTGCCCCATGCATTGTTCAGGTGCTTTTATATGTAATTCTCAGTTTACTGAAATGCGAAAAAAATGATTTTAAAATCACTTTACCTCCCAAATCAATTCAACAAACTTGTGTTCACTAAACAGAGAAGTAAAACATCGTCCATGTATACATATACACATGGATGATTGATATATATATATATATATATACATATATTCCACTATTTCTTTTTTTTTTTTTTTTTTTTTTTTTTTATTGTGTATAAATGTGTTTATCGGAGTGGCGTGGTGTGGGGGAAAAGTTG
>CAUYLG010009430.1:0-21498 GCA_963573385.1 Cacajao melanocephalus
TATATAGATATATATATATAGATAGAGAGATAGATAGATATAGATATAGATCTATAGATATATATAGATATATAGATATATATAGATATAGATATATATATACGTATACACACACACACACACACACACAATGGAATATTATTCACTCTTACAAAAGAAGGAGACATTTGCCACAACACGGATGAAACCAGAGGACATTATGCTAAGTAAAGTAAGCCAGGCACAAACACACAAAAAATTTGCATGGACCCACTTATATGTGGAATGTATTTTAGGAAGAGCTCAAATACAGTGATTGAAAATAAAACCATGGTTACCACCACAGAGATGGAGGGGGATAGGAAATGGGGAGATACAGGTCAAAGGACACAAAGTAGCAAATAAACAGGATGAACAAGTTCAGAGATCCAATTTACAACGTGACAACTAAAGTTAATAAAAATGGATTCGGGATTTTGTTAAATAAGTAGATTTTCCCTGCTCTTTTCACAAAAAAGGAACTATGTGGGAATGATAGATATGTTAATCTGCTTTACTATAATGATCATTTTACTATGTGTATTTTTTTTTTTTTAGAGACAGTCTTTTTCTGTCTCCCAGGCTGGAGTGACAGTGGTGCCATCTCAGCTCATTGCAGCCTCCACCTCCCAGGGTTCCAGTGATTTTCCTACCTCAGCCTCTTGGGTAGCTGGGATTACAGGCACACAACACCATGCCCAGCTAATTTTTGTATTTTTAGTAGAGACAGGGTTTCACAATGTTGGCCAGGCTGGTCTTGAACTCCTGACCTCAGGTAATCCGCCCACCTCAGCCTCCCAAAGTGCTAGAATTACAGGTGTGAGCCACTGCACCCAACCATATGTATCTTATAATACATCATGTTGTAAACCTCAAATATACACATAAAATTCATTTTTTTAAAAAAAAGAAAGATGCTGGAGCCAGAGAACTCACTCTAAGAGAGCTGGTTACTAAATGGGACTACAGCACACTTAAATAAAACTCAAACTAAATTAACATAGAACCAACCTTGAAAGCACATTCCATGGAGTGATAACACCCAGACCTTGACCATTAATCTTCCAGGCCTGTCATTTAAGGCCTATCAAGGCCACCTTGATAGAACTCTAACCCACTTCTGGGAATAATTTTGCAGGTCTTGTGTGGTAATTGTTTCAGCCAAGTTGAAGCATGTGCTATTCTCAAGCATGGGCTGAACTCCGTCTTTTTGCTCACGTGCCTTCTTGCACATATAACAACCCAGACATCCAGAATATTTCGTCTGCTTGAAACCCCTCCCATTCATTACCACACTTCTTAAATGACACCTTTTCCAAGAAGTTTATCCTAACTCTTCGAACTAAGTGTTCATTTTTCACTTTTGAACTCCCACTTGATTTTGTTAGCTCCCTTCTGGGGCCGACTGCGTATTCTACTTACACACTCTCTTTCGGCTCCTGGATTCTGAAGTAGAAAACCTCCTTCACCTTGTATCATCCCCAACAGTAGAAATTTACTAACTCTTTTTTTTTCTTTTTTTTACTTTTTTCAGACCTCTCAGGGATGAAATTACTAATATTTTAAAATTAATTCACCAATAAGATCTGATTAAGATACTTATAAATCATGCAACTTTAATCTTGATTTGAACAAAATAGCTCTTTTGTGACCTTAGTCATTGGTGCTTATAATATGCTGTGTACTATATAAGCCTATGGAATACATGGACGTAAACAGCCAATTGCGTAGCAGATTATTAGGTTTTGATAAGAAGAAGTACAGAATAGGACCGGGGATGGGGGGGATAAATAATCATTTCTTATTCTCCAAAGGACTTTTAATGACTGTGAGAATTTTCCGAGTAGGCGATCCATGAATTAGAAAGCTGGCTTTAATGTCATCTCTCTCTCTCCAAAGAGAATGAGAGCAGAATAATTCAAGCTCAGCCAGGGAAGATAGGAAAGGAGTGCGGAGGAAGCCCCTCTCCTCTCTGCATACTGAACTTGTAGTCTTCTATCAGAGGAAAATACTGGGCAGATTGACAAATATTTTTAGTCCCCTAGTAAAACTTTGTTACATAAAAGCAATTAGTATCACAATTATAACTTTTTCTCCCACTTTATTGTTTAACTGATTCAGAAAAATCGCATTTTAGAAATAATAGTGTTGAAATATGGCAAACATCTTACTTCCAACAGAAATAAACTTAAGACTAGACATTGTGTTTTTTACACATTCTTTTTCCATTTCTCCTTTGGATTATAGATTATGAAAGAGAAATTTCATGCAGCAGTTGGTGACAAAATATATTTCTTATTAATGTGTAATATTTGTTACGTTAATAATTTTATGGCTTTAATAATTAATGTGAACTTAATTGTGCACCATGTGCCTTTTTCTTGCAGCTCAATAAAAACTATATATTTCTTTAATTAGGCTTTATTCGAAGACTGAAAAACAACACAGAAATGTTTTGTTTTGTTTTTTTTGCTCATTCATCTATATACAGCCAGGAAAGAAATGGAATTAGTGACTTCAGTGTGGTTTAGCAAGAAAAAATATTTAACTGTTCTGAAATGTGACTTTCCTTTGCACAGTTAACCTCACCCTGAGGCCAGGGATACATAGTCAGTTGAAAGCTAACACGGCAGTAGGGGCTGGTTCTCCCCTTCCTGGCTCTGGGGAGAAATTTCATTGATTTCAGTAGAGACAGAAAGGGAAAACTGGGGTCACCTACATGGTTATCATACTATCTTCCCTCTTTATATTTTCAGCATTATTAGAAATGTAATCTAGGTCTTTCCTGCTTGATTTCAACATGTTGTTGTGATGCTTCCTCCACTTAAGAGTCCATGGAAATGTTATAACCACTGTATTCTGTGTCCAAATATTTCAAAACAACTACAGAAAGGATATAGAAGGAAACTAACACATGCTAAGTATCTGGCCCAGGTTATACTAGGTGCTTTCAATCAATTATTTATTTAACCTCCCGGGGGTCACAATCACAAATGCCAACAAGCTCATAAATGAAGAAAGCAAAGTGAGCTCCATCTTTCATTTTCCACTTTTGATAGAAAAAGCACAGAAAAAAATGTTTTTCCACTTTAAGGATAACAAAAGAGCAAGTGCAGTGATGAACTGCAATTGATACTGGGTTTCGTTAGTAGGCAGGGCATTGGGAGCAGTGGACGGTGGTAAACTGGAAGGCATATACTTCATCTACATGAGATTCCCAACCCCAGCCTTTTGTTGCCATGTGAGAACATGAGCTTGATGTCAATAGGTCACCCAAATTTGTAAGCAAAGATGGAAAATATGATTTTTACATGAAACTTTATGGTTTTTAATGTCGTCTTAAATTTTCTTAAAACATAGTGCAAAGCATCTATAGAGGGACTATGGTCCACAGGCCATCAGTTTGACCTCTCTGCCACAGGGCTCCTCAGCACATGTGAAATAAGTGCCTCTATATCACTGCAGGTTAACCATCCCTTAGCTTTTGTTAGGTCTATTACAATCATCACCATGGATTTATTCTTAGAAGGCAAAGGGTCTCAGATATTATTTTCTTGGGAAAAAAACAATCCTGGGCATGGATTGTGTTTTAATTATTTAAAAAAGCATCAGCCAGGCACAGTGGCTTATGCCTGTAATCCCAGCACTTTGGGAGGGCGAGGCAGGCGGATCACTTGAGGCCAGGAGTTCAAGATCAGCCTGATCAACATGGTGAAACCCCGTCTTGACTAAAAATACAAAAAAATTAGCCAGGTATGGTGGCAGGCACTTGTAATCCCAGCTACTCGTGAGACTGAGGCAGGAGAATCGCTTGAACCCGAAAGGTGGAGGTTGCAGTGAGCCAACATTGCACCACTGCACACCAGTCTGGGTAACAAGAGCAAAACTCTGTCTCAAAAAAACAAAAAAAATCTATATTCATTAAAGATTTTTCTAAAATACTAAAAATGTATAACAAAAAGCAAAATAAAAATACCATAGTCCCCATCTTCCAAACACAATCACTATAAACAGTATTACACATTTCTATCCAGGATTTGAACCACACTTGCAATTGATAATTTTTAAATCACTGCAATCATAGTGTATATACAATTCTGCCTAATTCTTTTCTCCTTAACTTGTTACACTAATAATTATTACATATTATTTACTATCTCATTTAACATACTTTGAATGGTTGCATAATATGCCATTGAGGGCTTTTATACTAAAAGTTTGCTAAATCAACCACATTTAGGTTTTCATTCCTGAGGATGGGGAAATCTAACTATTGCATAAAATATTGCAGATAACACTTTGTTGCATAAAATATTTTTCATACATTAAATTTTTAGTATATATTCAAAAAATGTAATATGCTAATAGCTGCATACATTTCTAGGGCTATTAAATTAAGATGTCAAATTATTGCTTGCAAAAAGTGTTACCAATTTTTTGCAACACAAAAAATCTATAAAGTGTAGCACTTCACTTTATAGATGTTCCTCCATCTTTATCAACCTATAAAGTCTTAAAAATTAAATAAATTTTAATAATGGATTTCCCATCACAGCATGGAGAAAGTCAAATGTCTTTTACCCCAATGCTGTTACATATGACAATTATTATAATAATACCCACTCAATTGTTTCCTACCTTGAATAAACTTTTTTTCTCAGCAACTTAATTTAATGGAATATTCATGTCACCCAATCTTAATCTATGATATAGATACGGATAAAAATGTAGATTAAGAGTTACAGGCCAGGTGTGTTGGCTCATGCCTTCTTATCTCAACACATTGGGAGGCCGAGGTGGGTGGAATTTGAGACCAGTCTGGGCAACATAGCAAAACCCCGTCTGTACAAAAATTAGCTGGGCGTGGGGCAAGTGCCTGTATTTCCAGCTACTTGAGAGGCTGAGTTTGGAAGATTACCTGAACCTGGGGAGGTTAAGGCTGCAGTGAGCCGTAATTGCACCACTGCACTCCAGCCTGGGTGATAGAGTTAGACGCTTCTCAAAAATAAATAATAAATAAAGAGTTATAGATAAGAGTTTGCAATACACAAAGACATAACACATATTGACAAAGACAAAATATATTAGTATATACACATAAACTTGATGAGAGGGAGGAAGACACGGAAAGAGAGAAATTTGTACTCTAGATTACTGCCAGCTGAAGCCTCTAGAGTCCAGTGCCATTCATACTCCTGTCTTTAACCTTACAACTGTACCGTCCACATAAAAGCTTCATTCTTACCTATATTCACTTTCCTATTGCTATGTAAAAGATTACCAGAAATGTCTTAGCCTAAAACAATACAAAATTTATCAACTCACAGTTCTTTTGCTTGAAAGTCTGGACGTGAATTAGCTGGGTCCTCCACTCAGGATATCATTAGGATGACCTCAAGGTACTGGCAGGAGCCTACAGTCACACCTTCAACTCCAGGGTCCTCTTCCAAGCTCACTAGTTTCTCGCAGTTATATGATCAATAATCCTATTCTGTTGCTCGCCATTCGCTAGGGACTACACTCAGCTGCTAGAACCAGCCTTCAGGTCTTTGTCCTGCAGCCTCTTGCATAGAACCTCTCACCACACAGAAACTTACTTCTTCCAGGACAGCAGGAGAATTTCTCTTGAGCTTCAAATCTTTCTGATCTCTATTAAGAGCTCACCTGAGTAGTCAGTTTCACGCAGGTTTATCTCCCTATAATTAAGTCAAAGTGAACTGATTAGGGACCTTAACTACACCTGCAAAATCCCTTCTGCCATATAATATAACATAATCACCAGAGTGATATTCCATCATATTCACTAGTCCTGCTCATACTCAAGGAGAAGGAGTTACGCACTGGAAGGAGGGAATCTTAGGGGCCACCTTAGAATTCTGTCTACCACAGCACCTCGTCTCAGGCTCCCACAGAAGCGTTGCACTCTTGTTAAAAAAAAAAAAAAAGTGAGTTACTACATAGCCATGAGTACTTTCTTAACTACTTTCATTTGCCACAGCTGCTTTGACCTCTTAGCACTGTCTTATCCTATTATCTGATTGGTCCAGTGCCATCTACATTCAGTGCCTGTCATTATTTTTAAAACTCCAGAGTTGGAGTCTTTTTCCTGCCACTTAAGTATAATAAATAGTTGTCACAAATGAAATTTGCACAAATCTGACTGTGTGATGTCAATAACAAGTAGGGTTTTTGTAACAGTATTGTAGGTTGATTCCTGAAATCTTAAATTTATCATTAGTGCACTCTATTCAGAGGGACTTAACTCTCTTGATATACATAGAAAATTTAAACTTCAAAGCATTTTAGGAAATGACAGGCATCTGAAAGTCCCATTTTTATTCCAATGAAAATACTTTTTACCAAGAAGTTAAAATTTCCCACAAAATGTAAAGTGACAAAAAAGGTAAAAAGTGCTATTATTCTCAGTAAGACAACTCATAAGCATGTTGATTTAGGAAACTCTTAGAGCATTTACTAGAGCAATTGTAAGGTAAATTCAGTTTCCACAATGAAAGGAAAATGCTTAGAGGAGTTTTCTGGGGTTTCTTTTAGCTTGTTTGCTTCTTTGCCTATACAAATGCTTTATGCCATTTTAAAGGGCCAACAATGAGAAATATTTATGTTTAGAGAAGAAACCCATCTGTAGAATTTGAATTTAATTTTAAAATTAGGTAAACTATCCTATAAACAAAATCAGTGATTTCTCAAGGTACTTTTTGAAAATGAAAACAAATCAGTTCTGGTTTTCTCATTTGTTGCTTGAACACTGAAGCACAATGCATTGCGATTTTTAAGAGCAGTTGTATTATTTTAGATTTTATAAATCATAGTACAATAATTCATGGTTTAGAGAAGGACTATTGAGCTATGTAGCTATTTTTTTTAAGAGTTGCAGTTGAAACAAACAATCAACTCACTTCATGCATGGAAGAAAATTCTCCAAACTATTCTCCTTAAACAAATCTTCAATCATCAGACAAATGACGTTTGTTTAAAGAGAAATATTTCATACTTCCCCAATTCTTACTGATGAGTCTCTCATTCACAATTTAAAAAATGTCTTGTGTCAACTAAATGCCTGTAAATGGACTGACTTATTATAGTATGTGGATTTACTGGATCAATTCAACCAAACACCAATATTTTATTCCATCTGATTTTCAACACAGCATTTGATACTTATAGAAAAATGCTCCTGTAGATATCATTTGCGGATGGATAATGGTTGATTGATATGATACAAATGTAATCCTAACTTGGAAGTTTAACATGCTAAGCAATCATTTCTAGACATCTTTTTGTTGTTCCAAAGGTGATTTCTGAAAAACACGTAATAAGTTTATTGGGGTCATTTTATAAAAATAATAATTTCAAAACACTAGAGAGAAGGTAGAATTAGTAATAGAAAAGAAAGTTCATTTTTAAACATGCTTGTTTTGTTTTATATTATTTTTAAAATTAAAGTGAAGTTACCTTTAGCTCCTGATCTATCTCTTTTGTTCCTGTTGGATGAAAAAAGTTCTACATGGTATAATTTGAGAAGCATTGAGCACTTTCAACTGAGCTTGCCTTGTTTCCTGTTAACTAAGACCACAAGATTTTAGTTTAAAGGCCATGACAACCACCATTTAAAGGCAGACGTTAACTGGCAGGGTTAACACATAAAGTCATCATTATATACGATTGCTTCTGAAAAATCAGTTGTGGTTTTCTAATGGGTCCACAGCAGAATAGGAGTTAGAGAAGTTGAGTTTGAAGCGGGTAGGGAAAAGACAAGTCATGTCCCCAAACACCTCGGCCATAATAATCATCCAGTGAATATCTGTTAAAATGAACCAACTTGAACAAAGAGCACAAGACTTTAAGGCCGGGACACTGTCAGGGTAGAATGCTTGATAGCTGAACCTCAAGGGAATGTTTTAGGCCTAGGAAAAAGGAGATGAACAGTTAGCAAAAACTGCAAAAATGGGTTAAGAAAACACCCTTACCCCTGTCTGAATATTTAAAAGTAAGTGTGAGGAAATAGGAAATGGTGAAGAAGTTTCTCATATATCTAGGTAGCTTGTAAGTGCAATTTTCATGTCATTTAAGTAAAGCGGAATAACAGGACTTCTGAGTTTGTATCTTAAATAACAGAGTACCATGTGGCTATGATGGAAAATACAGCCTTTGGTTAGCAACTTGAACAATCAATAGCAAGTTTAAGACCAAGCCAATTTTGTACTTTTAAGATTTACAATATTACTTCCAAACTGGCCAGAATTTGAATTCAAATACGTAATAAGGTCCTAGTGTCAGAATGTATCTTTAACTTCACTTTCTGGTCAGGTAATCCAAGATTATGTAGATTCCAAAGTTTAATTTCATACTTATAACTATTATTATTTAATTTTCCCCAACAGTGTACCAATAAGTTTCTGTCAGTTAATTGGCAAAATCATGATTTTTCTTAATTTGTTGTGGGTTTTCTTTTTTGTGAGGAGTAGTTTTTGCTTCTCAAAAAATTTTTCAATGCAGCTCTGTTTCTAAAATCTCTGTGTCTTACTTTTTGTGGGAGAGAAGCAGCTCGTTTACACGATGCAATAAGATCTGGGGATTTGTAACATGGGAAACTGAGTGATGGTTTTAATATTTCCACCAGCAGTTTTCAGAGGGTAGGATAGTGCTACTGTGTTTAATCAGAGGAACTTGTCAAAACGGCTCAGGATACAAATGCAGAGATGCTGCACATGAGGCACTGCTGCCTGTTGGTATCCAGGATATCCCAGAGGTCAAAGGGAAAGTCCAGCAGAAGAGCTTCCCAGGAGAACCAGGGACTTTGGAATAATATCTCAAGTATTCCTACCCCCTACTTCAGTGACTGATCATATTTCCTTGATTCAAGACACCAGTTTTCCACAATTATGAATTCCGAAGTCAGGAAGCAATTTTTAATCAAGGTATACTTCTAATATGTCAATATTTCTTTTTTCCCCTTTTGAAAACTTACTATTTAATCAATGGTGATTCTTAAACAATGAGTGGTCTTTTCAAATTAAGAAAATGAGCATTGTATTGCAATTGAAAATATAAGGCTGAACATAGTAAGATTAAACCCATTTTTTACTGGTCCTTAATGTGGACCAGTCTCTACCCTGATATTGTAAAACCTTATCAAAGGGGGAAAAATAGAAAAAAAAAACTGCATTACTATATGGTAATTTTAGCTATTAGACATATTAGACACTAAATCTATATTTAAAAGCATGTGGAATGCTTCTCCAGACTAAATTTAGTGTCCTTGTTGGGGAGAGAATTTACTTGTTATTTATAAGATCCCTCTGTGTGTGTGTGTGTGTGTGTGTGTGTGGTTTCTAAGTAATTCAAAACACATTAGAGACCTTAAGTCCATATCTACAATATAACAATTACTCTTTTCATGAAAGATAAATGATTATATGTGGTTAAGAGTGATGATAGCAACAGGATTTTTGTTCATTGAAAATTTGTAATTTGACCTGCTTTGACACATTAAGGAGAGGTTTCTAGTCTAAACTTTTTAAACTAATGAATCCGTCAGATGTTCCTAACTAGGACTGTAATTGAGTAGTTTTGCAATAGAAGAATATAAAAATTTTCTGGAATATCTGGCTCATTTTACAGACAAGAAAAATGATGTCCAAAGAAGAGAGTCATTTACTTTGCCCATAGTTGTCTAATCAGTGATAGAACCATGGGTAGATCCCAGCACTTCTGTTTTCTAATACAATGCTTTTCAGTAGAAGATAAAAGACTATCTCCCTCCCAAAACATGATAGAATACTGTGGTTCTTGGCAGATTTACCAGAATCTACAAATTGAGCTCAGGTCTTGGAGGAGTTTTAGGAAAAGAGGGATCAATTCTACAATATTTCAAATTGTTCTCTGCACTCCTCTGGCCACTATGCATAGATAAAATGTCTGTATGTTCTTTGTAGCAGATCTGAAAACAGTGACATTAAAAAATTATACTTTAAGCAGTCAAGGAAGTTTTAATAACTTAGCATCGCATGTCATTTTAAGAACTGTAAGAGTCCTATGCAATAATTTTATTTCATTCTCTAAGTTCAGTAAGGGGGGAAGATGATGTTTAAGAAAGTAAAATGGCCTGTCACATGCTGGTGAGTGCAGGGTCAGGACTAGAATGCTAATGTCCCAACTCTCAGTCCTCTGCTCTTTAATGACATTGCACAGCTACATCACGAATTATGTCTAAAAAATGGAAAGATGCAAAGATTACACAAACTAATATAGCTTTCTTATGAGAGACTTTTCAGGCAACATGATGACATAGGTGATCTTTTTCTTCAGGGCTGTCTAATTCTCTCTCCTCACCCCGTCAATGGTCAATGTCGTCCCTCATGGCCTTGCCCTTCTTGCCCTACAAAAAAAAAAAAAAAAAGAAAAAGTGCTCCTTGATTTGCAATGAGGTTGCACCCTGTAAATCCATATTAAGTTGAAAATATCCTAAGTTGAAAATGCATTTAATACATGTAACTTACCATAGCTTAGCTTTGCCTACCTTAGATATGCTCAGAACACTTTCATTATCCTACACTTGGCCAAAATCACCTAATGCAAAGCCTATTTTATAACGAAGTGTCAAATAGGTCATATTTGTATTGTACTACATATTGGTAGCCTGGGAAAAGATCAAAATTCAAAATTCTAAGTATTGTTTCTAATAAATGCACATTGCTTTTGCACCATGGTAAAGTCTAAAACTTCTCAGTTGAACCATCCGAGGTCGGGGACCATCTGTATGATCTTGGGAAGGCTTTTACATCTATCTCATTTTTATTCTTCATGGTAACCCTATTAGGTAGTCATTAGTATTATTATAATAAATTTAGGAATGTAAAAGTGAAAGGTGCCTAAGGATTGAGTTACTTCATTACAGGTATACGTTTATAAATGGCAAGCACAGGTTCAATCCCACAGCTGTCATGATTCAAGCACCTTTCTTTAAAGAGTGCTAATTCAGCATTGTATCTAAGTAATTGTATGTGTATCATAAATGTGGTCTGCAGGAACATGAAAAAAGAAAGAGAATTAGAAGGGAAAGAGGGAGAAAAGGAAGAAGGGAGGGAGAAAGGAAGGGAGGGAAGGGAGAATTTCTTTTAGGAAAAGAAAAAGTTTAAAACAGTAGAAGATTATATGTAAGCAATATCTACCATATAACCATACAATATACAAGGCAGAGCAAAGATAAAGTAAAAAGGACATTTACATAACAAATGAATCTCTTTTATCTCCATGTATGCATAACTGTCTTTACACTTACCTATTTAATTCAAAGATAATAAATGTTTGACTTAGGATATTTTCAACTTACCATGGGTTTATGGGATGTAACCTAATTGTAAATCAAGGCACATCTATATTTTTGTAGGGAAAGAAGGGCAAGGCCATGGGGAGGACACTGACCATTGACGGGGGTAAGGAGAGAGAATTAGACAGCCCAGAGGACAAGTATCACCTAAGACTGTAAGGAACAAACCAGAAGTTCTTTTTAATTAATTTTAATTTTCTAATAAAATCAAGAAGTTTCTGCTACTGCCCAAAATAAAAATATTCCACTGTAGCCTAATTTACTTTTTCAATACACACCATAAACACATAAAAGAAACCACAAACATCATTATTTTTTGATGGAATTAATCCTATTTCAAAAAGGAAAGGAGATAAAGGGTGAAACTACTTCTCAACATTCCCAAACCAGTTTGCTTTCAGATTTTCCATATTCAGGCAACTGTTGGCTGTTTTACTGGTTTGAATAACCCAGCCAGGTACAAGCAGTTCTAACTTCTATGTTAGAATCCACATCTGCTTGTGCTAGAATGAAAACCCATCTGAGAATCAATGAAGCACATGGAGAGGGTCTAATTAAATCCCTATGCCATTTCCTTTAAAATTGTCAAATTGAAATTGTAATTGTGTATTCATTCACCCCCAATGGTGTAGTGGTAATTTTAGAAGTGGGAATATTTAAGCAATAAGACACAACAGGGTGTGTTTTGCTAGGATATCAACAAGACTGGATAGTTCTTAGGTAAGCAGCCAATAGTCTGAAAACAAAACCTTTCCTAAATAATAGATAAATCACAAGACCCTTCTACAAGTGTAAAACCATGCTGATGAAAAGATGGAGCTCTGTATTGGGAATGAGTATTTGCAATAGATGTAATGATTAAATTATACCACAAAATTATCGTGAATACTCCATGAAAATAATACAAACCATTAGTACATTAAATCAAAGTGATGGTATGTTCAACAAATCAAAAGTCAAACTTCCAAGATTTGGCATTCAAAGTCACAATAAAATTCCAAAAAACTTGTTATATCTGCAATCCTTTGTCCTTGTGCTTAATTTTGCTCTTGCCTTAAATGTTTCCCAACTACAACGGAATTGAAAAAGTGTGAGAGGAATATATGGACTGGTATTAGTCTGTTCTCACACTGCTAATAAAGACATATTCAAGACTGGGTAATTTATAAAGGAAAGAGGTTTAATGTATTCAGAGTTCCACATGGCTGGGAGGCCTCATACTCATGGTGGAAGGCAAAGGAGAAGGGAAGCAAAGGCACATCTTACATGGCAGTAGCTAAGAGGACATGTGCTGGGGAACTTCTCTTTATAACCAACAGATCTTATGAGACTTATTCATTATCACTGGAACAGCATGGGAAAAACTCTCCCCCAGGATTCAATTACCTCCCAAGCGGGGTCTCTCCCAAGACACATGGGGATTATTACAATTCAAGGTGAGATTTGGGTGGGAACACAGGGCCAAATCATATCAGCACTTTGATTTGATACTGGGCTACCCTTTTGCCTCATTTTAGAGGACAACATTACATTTGAGGATGAATCTGTTTGGAACACAAATTGAAATATCTGCATGCTCTTTATATATGCTAAAAAGGTATATAGCTAAGACTCAATTACCCAGGATGCTTTTCCTGTATGTTTAAATAATAAATAGTGAAGAAAGGTAACCAAATAATATAGCTAATTCATTGGCTTCATGTGGACACATTCTGAGCTAGGAGATTATGAGGGTATCTCCAGTCCTCAGCAGAAATATCTTTATGTTCTTGCTTCTGGGCTATAGTGTAGTTTATTCAAGCTAAAGGCAATGTCAAAAAAAATTTGCAGATTAAATTTTTAAGGTTTTCCTTGATATACTTGCTGATTAGACGATTCAGCAAAGCCATGTAAAGAAGGCTAGCACGATAGCATTCTAACCACTTACATATTAAAAAAAAACCCTTCTTTTTACTCACTTCCTCCCATTATATACACTCTTATCCTTCCCTACACCCAATTTCAAACATAAACACAAAACCAGAACCCTTTATGCCAGTCCCCTCTCTACACAAAAGCCTTTTAAAAAGCTCTCCTTGGTCAAACTAGGCCATACTCCAAGGTCACCGTGTGCAAACACAGCAAACTCACAGAAAATTAAGGGAGGTTCCATTGTCCTGTGTGTCCGGGGTGTTTTTGGGGGAAGAATTAAGATAAGCAATGTTGACTATAAAAACAAAATAAAACAAAACTATATTATTTCTGTATAAAGAACTATGGAAATCTGAGTAGAACTAGCATCCACACAATGGAGAAAAATAACTTGATAATGGGAGGGCACCGTTGCTACCCTCCTCTCCCCTTTGCTTACACCCATTCGACTTTGGTGCCTGGGGATGGGAAGTAGGGAGGGAGTAGAAACTTGGGAGAATGGAAGAAGTTTACTGTTTTAATCAAATAAATTTACCTTCTCTGATCCCTGTTTCACAGAATATGAAAAACACACCATCAGTATAGAGAATCATAATGCCAAGTCACACATTATATTCTCTACCTTACGTTAGCAACATATCCATATGCATAGCACAGTAACAGAGTTTAAACATAAGTCAAAGAAATATGAAACTCAAAAATGATTGGAAACCATTGGAATACCAGGAGAATCCATAAACTGCATCTCTCCACAAGAAGTCAAATCTCCAGCATCAGGAATTGTCACAGAGAGAACATACACAAAGTTATGACAAAATTCCAACATTAAACTCTTGAAAGGAGCAGGAAACCTAAATGTCACAGGACTTTTTAAGTGAAGGTCAACATTTGAATTATAGGGTATTGCTCTTTGGGCTCTTATTTAACTGAGCCAATTTGTCGGCTTAAAAAGAGCATATTGCTTTAAAAGAGCATATACTACTACTCTCAAGATTACCGATATATTTCTAAAATACCTGCCAAAAAAAAAATTACACAACTACTTCTTTTCTTTTTTTTAGAGACATGGTTTCACTCCTGTTCCTCTTGTCTAGGCTGGAGTGCAGTGGCAGGATCTCAGCTCACTGCAACCTCTACCTCCTGGGTTCAAGCGATTCTCTTGCCTCATCCTCCCAAATAGCTGAGACTACAGGCACCTGCCACCATGCCCAGCTAATTTTTGCATTTTTTGTAAAGATAATGTTGCACCATGTTGCCCAGGCTGATCTTGAGCTCCTGGGCTCAAGCAATCCTCCCACCTCACCCTTTCAAAACGCTAAGATTACAGGCATCAACCACTGTATCCAAAACTATTTATTTTCAATGCTGATTGGATAGCATATTTGCAAGCTCAAGCTAATCAAGGAATGTTCAATATACTTCATCAGAGACTTCAAATACATGACCTAAATTAAAAGTATTATCTTACAGATTTTTCATTAAAAAGTGATCAAATTTTTATTGAAATAAAAGTTTTGTTCCTCAAACTAATATTTGCCATATTCATTTTTTGTAAAAGGCCTGCATAAATAGGTGTCACAAGGTATCTTTGACTTAAAACATTATAAGATATAATTTTTCATTTTTTGCTGGGTTTTTACTCTTACATGTAACATAAAACATCATAAATACAGTGAAAATGAGGTGTCTGTATTAAAATAAATGTGCTGATTACTAGCAACTTATATTTAAAAGAAATAATTTTATGGCATTCAGATCATTCATTCTTTCATATATATCCAAAACAAAAATGGACCATTTATAAGTACTAAATATTATATAGCACCGTAAATTATAAGTGATTCTACTACAGTGTAAGCAGGTTAATAATGAAAAATAATTAGCTATTTAATTGGTCTTTGGTCAGATAAGAGACGTGTAGAAGATATACAGGTTTAGGCATTTTAGATTAGATAACACCTGACCTATTTGAGAGGGAGAATAAAATTGCAAAAATTTGTTAAAATCTCTGCTGTTTTAATTAGGGATGTGGTATTATGAAATACTTATTATTTGCTTTTTTCCTGCTGGTGGAAAAACACCTGCTCCTCACCCGTTATCTCATCTTTTCAGTGCCCAAATAGAGAACAGCAAACATTCAACAAATGGCTTCTGAGTGGCACATCTCAACTAAACTTTATACACAGAGTGATGGTTTTACAGAGGAATAATGATCCAAATGACCCTAGTAATAATTTTGCATTGGAAGTCAAAATGTTTGTAAGCTTTCTTATTTAGCATAGTTTTTGTTACACCTGTGTAGCTTCACCACAGGCGTGCTAGGATCTCCTTGGTTGGGTTGACATGGAATGTGAAGTCAACTGAAACACTGTTAAGCTGAGTCTAAGAAAATTAAACTGGAGATCCAGCCCTCAAGGAACCAACATGTTTTGTCTAAGAGAGCATCACAATCTCAGATGTAATCCCGACTGGTGTTCATGTACAGGAAATATACAGCTGGGAAACATGAGGTAGCTTATGCTTAGCAGGAAAGATTGACTGAGGGATGGCAAGAGCTATCCAAAAAGTAAGCATACAGCCTGTGGCCTGGGGTTTTGTGGCAGGATCATAGTTCCAGCAAACTGAACTGGATGACACTCAGTAAAGCACAGTTAAGGAAAGGTACAACCAGATCAAGAGATGTGGCTGCAGCTTGGATTGCTCAGGCCTAAGCTAGTCCAAGCATGGGACAGGCTCAGGACAATAAGACTAGTGCAATGCCCTGCACTGGTGGAGGTGTAACTCACATTAACTCACATTTCTCTTTCAGTCTTAGTTCTCTTGGCTCAGAACTGGACAGAAATGAGCCTACAAGTCAAAGGCTTTCACAATCAAAAATTAGATGAGGCTAGACAAAATGTAACTCTACCTTTCTGTGTTAGTTACATTTTTTTTCTATTCAACAAATGCTAAGTTCTCCTCAACATACATACACACACTTTCATACATATATAGTAACACACACTAACACCTTTTTGTAAATACAGTATGAATGCTTAAGTGTGGACTTTTCAACAGTCCAAAGTTATTGCTGACCACCAAGTCTTCTTACAATATGAGAACTCACAAATGATACTTAAAATTAGGAAAACTACATTAAGTTTATGATCTTTTACATTCAGCATGTTGTTTAAAGTGTTATTAAAATGACATTCTTATTTAGAGAGTTTCAGCCTCCTACTTCATCACAGACTGTGAAAATGAATGGGAAACAAGTAGAGTTGTGGAGTAATCAGTGGGAATATGCACATTTCCCATTACAGTTTTCCTAATTCTAAGCTCTTTATATCCTGACTTACCAAATGTAAGCTTTGAACTTCTCCAGTTGAAATATTTCTTAAATTTCTAATATGTAAAGATTTATGTACACTCTCCATTGTTTCATTTACTTAGAAAACAGATTGAAAGAATAATGTGCTGGATTATAGATGTCTGTGGGAAATATTGCATGCATGACATCTGTTTTCTCTGGGGATTTGACACACGTTTACTTTAAAGTACTGGTGTGTTCCTCATTACCTTAGATGCTACATGCTAAAAACAAGAGTGTGCTCCAGTTTTCAAGGAAAAGAGAAAAAAGTCACAAATCCCAAGGTTTTTCTCTCTAAAGGGCAATAATTCATATTTCTAAATCCCAACCCTTTAAAGATTATATATATGCCTTCCATAAGCCTTCCATACATCTAAGTCTTGTTTTGTTATTGAAGAATTTATCCAAAGTGAGAAAGAATACGCCTTTGAAAGTCAACAGCTAAAAAAAATAAGATATGCATCTCTAAATAGTTGAAGTCACCAATTTAAGATGTTTGAGGTATCCCATCCTCTGGAAAATTGTCTGGCCTCCAGAAGCAGTGGATTGTTTTTGATGGATGCCCTGGGGTTTTGTCACAAACTAACACATAAAATTCCACACTGAACACAGAATTCCAATATTCTACAGTACTCCAGCTGCCTTAGAAGAACATCTACACCTCTGTGTAATTATCCTTAATTAAAAACATATAGAATATCCAAAAACATTTTCATGATTCTCATTCAGTATCTGTTCAACCAATATGCAAATAAAGAAATTTTTTCCCTTAGGTTACTGAAATTAAAAAGCTACTGTAAAACATGCAAGACTCTCTAAAGGAACACAGTTCAGTATGATATTATGAGGACTAAAATATATTACAAGTTTAAGATAACACATCATACAGATGTATGTGATAGAATCTTCTTTTTCCATTTAATTTTCCTGTGCTTGAGATGACCACATCAAATGATCAGATGTTACTCTGTACCATGAGAACTTGATGGAGTTCTGAAATCAAACATCTCAAATAACTTCCTACGTCAAGACAATGATAATAAATATCTCTCGGAGAGTTTAAGCCAGATCCATTAGTGAACATGAGTTGCATCATATCAGCTGAAGGGAAAACTGTCTCCTGAAATTAAAGAGCAATTGATATCAACATTTGCTTTCTCCTGGCACCATCTTTAGTATCTTGGAATCTTGGACTCATATATCCTGATGCACTTCAATAAAACTGACTTTAAAATCCCCCACTCAGTGAATTGAAATAAATAAGTGTATCAATTGAGTAAATTGCATCCATACATTTAATTAAATGTAATTCACAATTTAATTTGGAGAATTAGAATTAATTTTGCATTTATTACAATGGCTTTTCTTATCAAAAATGAAGACACCAAGAGGGACAGAGTGAGCTAGGGATAGAGCTTAGAAAGCCTACCAAAAAGATTAATAAGTGATTTAAATGTCACCATCTCCCTGCCAAATTGTGTGCTATTTTCAGTTTGACTTAAGAACTCCATACTTCTTTGTTGGTGTTTAATTCTGAACATAAATTCTACAGTTTTCTGAAAGAGATGATATGTGTGTACTTTATAGCTGAAACACCATCAGGATTGAAAACTAATATCTTCTGTTTATCCAAAGGTTATGTACAGTGCATTCAGCCACAATACAAATGTAGAGTACCTAAATGAGCTTGCCAATGACAGTCTTTAGTGTAGAATAATATAATTCAATGCTCATCTTAGCTAGATACCAAGTAACAGAGATGGCTGACACAGTCTAACTATCGGAAACAAGTTATTATTACCAAATACCTCTGCTGAAGATGAGATTTAGTAATTTTTATGGTCTAGGCCTCTTTTGGTTTAAATTTTGTAAAGTCCAGGAAACTACAAAAATAATTATAAAAGTGAGAGTTTTCTATTTATTAAATAAATAAAACAATAAATTGACGAATAAACAGATGCATAACTGAATGTATAGATGGATGGATAGAGGAATCTTTCTAAGACTGCAATTTATAAAATAGTTTTTGAACAGAAGACCAAAGTGTTTGACTTTCTTCTTTATTATAGCTGGTTTGAAAATGTGTCAGTAGGTTGAAGACAGCTGAGGAAGCAATTGGGAGAATTTTTCTTTAAGAGACTATAATGACACAACTATTCATTTTCTTCATATCATAGCTATTATCATGGAAGATAAACTGAAGAGATCTCAAGAAAGGAAAAGTTGTCACGATTCTAGGTATTAATTCTTCAGTCAAGAAGTTTACCCTCACAAGACTCCACTTATGTATATGTTTTTACAAAACTATTTTAAATTCCTTGGCTCCATATATGCATTATGTAAGAACAAGTAACTAGATTATGATAAGCTTGATTCTCCATACACGAGGATCATCTCCAGTCATAAATTAAGTACCAGTGGAAGTCAAATCAGCAGAGTATAATTTATTAAGCTACTGTTTTGTTAATGCAATTTCCAAAGGTGGCTGACTTACTACCTGGGATTTGATTAGCCACTAGAAGAATCTGGTTCATTTTATTCAGAAAGGCTATTTCAAACCAAAAACTTCACAGCTGACTCTCAGAGCAAAAAAGTATCCATGAATGTAATTATGTTGGGAATCTATAAAATTCTAACTCATTCATTCACCATTCATATTGACACCTTGCTAGTGGTACAGGAAGTTGTCAGATATATAATCCTGCTGTTTTTCAAAGATGTATATGGCAGTATCGTAGGGAGGCATATTTTGCTCAGGAATCCTTACACCATTATGACATTACCCAACATGTTATGGCAATTGTAATACTTTGTAGACCAGTGGAAAATATATCTAAAAATAACTGTGCCATTTCTGAGCAAAAGCAGAAGTAATTGATGCTTCCTAGAAAAATGATCCCACCTGGCTTTGTAGAAGAGCAGCATGAGCATTTCAGGGACAGGTAGATCCAGAACAGAGCTTTGTCCTCAATATCATTTCGATTCTCTGAAACCCTAAAGCAAGGTTCATAGAGATTCTTTAGAATGCTCCACTTGAAAGCCAGATTACGCTATTTAAGTGGCCTATGGAGTTCTGTATTAAAGGCTCCCTGCTGCTCAGGCATCATTTTTACCCATTATAATACATTGCTATAGATTTGACACTGGAGATGTTCTATCATTTAACTAATATGGCTCAAAAGGTTGTCATCAGGGACACCTCTAAATTGTATCACAGCAAATAAACCTTGCTATGGAAGGATTGCTTATTTAGCAAAGACATTTTATGACATATTAGCGTGAAAATACTACTCTGTCTTTCGAGTTCATCTGTAACATTGCATCTGAGGAGAAAAAAACATTAGATGTGTTACAAATACAAGTGACTTTGGCAGTAAGCTAATTTGTAAATGCCTATTCGCGAACTTTAAGTGCACTGCTATGCCCTAACTTACACCCTGCGTAACTCATAGATGTTTGCATAATATAAAAAGACAAAAAGTAAGACCTTATTACTCAGTTTTTCCATTTAACTCAGAGGAAATTGGTAATTAAGCACTAAATGTTCATCCCCTGCTATATGTGGCCTGCAAAGCAGGTGAATGAAGCCATTCAAAGTAAGGCAGCATCCAGAGGAGAGTGAAGCATTGGCTGCATGGAGGAAGAATGTTTGAAGGGATTATTTTTTACCTTACCTGTGAAACCAACCAGCAGTGAACATAACAGTGAACGCTAAAGCTGACAGGAGAGTGAAAGCTATTTTCCAAGTGTTTTCCTATCTTCTTCATCTCAGTTGAGTGTCCTTGCTTGTTGGATGCTGCAAAACCAGTTAATAGCTTAGGTTTTAGTATCAGTGAAGCCAGAATTCAACGTTTATCTTAACATTATGTACTATGTGATCTTAGACAAGTGGTTTTACCTGAGACTCAATTTCCTCATATTTTAATTTTGTAAATTACTTACTTGTTTTTATTTTTAATTATCATGGGTATGTAGTAGTTATATATTTATGGGATACATGTGATGTTTTGACACAGGCATACAGTGTGTAATCATCAAACAGGGTAACTGGGGTATCTGTCACCTTAAGCATTTATCATTTCCTTGTGTTAGGAACATTCTAATCCTACTCTTTTAGTTACTTTAAAATACACAAAAAAATGATTCTTATCTGTAGTCACCCTATTGTGCTACCAAATACTAGATTTTATTCATTTTATCTGTGTTCCTCATATATCTTCAGATGTGCATAACATACTGATCTTTCTTTTTTTTTAATTGCATTTTAGGTTTTGGGGTACATGTGAAGAATATGCAAGATTGCTGCATAGGTACACACACGGCAGTGAGATTTGCTGCCTTCCTCCCCATCACCTATATCTGGCATTTCTCCCCATGCTATGTCTCCCCAACTCCCCACCCCCCACTGTCCCTCCCCTATTTCCCCCCGACAAACCCCAGTGTGTGATGCTCCCCTATGAACAGACACTTTACAAAAGAAGACACTCATGAGGCCAACAAACATATGAAAAAATGCTCATCATCACTGATTATTAGAGAAATGCAAATCAAAACCACATTGAGATACTATCTCACACCAGTTAGAATGGCGATCATTAAAAAATCGGGAGACAATAGATGCTGGAGAGGATGTGGAGAAATAGGAACACTTTTACACTGTTGGTGGGAGTGTAAATTAGCTCAACCATTGTGGAAGACAGTGTAGCAATTCCTCAAGGACCTAGAAATAGAAATTCCATTTGACCCAGCAATCTCATTACTGGGTATATATCCAAAGGGTTATAAATCATTCTACTATAAGGACACATGAACATACTGATCTTTCTAATTAAAAGAAGTTAAGTCTTTTGAGATAGACAATACAGTTATG
>CAUYLG010009431.1:0-84342 GCA_963573385.1 Cacajao melanocephalus
AAATTCCATCTAAAAAAAAAAAAAAAAAAAGATTAACCTGTATTTAAGAGCCACCCTCCACCAAAATGTCATAGAACAAGCAAATATGAGTTCTAGAATTAATTAAAAAGAAGAGAGAAAGGAAAAATGATGATTGAGGCAATTTTTACCTATCTCAAAGCTTTTCATTGTTTGGAATGACTCCACTGATTATTCACTTGGTTAAGATTCTGGACTGAGATCACTGATGCATAAATTTAGGTCAATAGCTTAGTATTTCTGTACATTTTTTTCTTAAGTAAATTATAAATATGTAATTAAAATGTATGTGGGCAGCACTTGGGGGAAAAGGTTATTGTGCATATGCTAGTACTGTAACTTTTAAAAATAGTCTATTACAGGCTTTATTTATTGGCCTCTTATTTTTCTTAATTCTGATAGTATTTGCTTAACTATGCAAAGAGAGTTGGTTTATTAGTAAACGTGAACAGTAGTGTAATAAGTTGAAAATACTGGATTATAATCTCTAATGTGAGTTATTTCATGAAGTGTATAAGCAAATAATAATATCTGTGCCAGTTACCAATGGATTGCCTTCCATTGCCTCCTTCCAAATGTACTCTTCCTTGCCTGCTCTGCAAAAATGTATCTGGTTTCCTTAAATATTTTTTCTTTGCTAGCTGATATGAGGGTGCTTTGTCAGTAGAGAAGGTAGAGAGATATTGCAGAAAGAACAAATTTCCTTCCTGGTTGTCATGTACTACTTTGACAGCCTCCTGGAATGTGCATGGTTTCTCCAGAGCCTGGCTTCCACAATGTAAGCAACTTTTTCATCATCTAGCTCCTGCAGCAAATGCAGCTTACCCGGTACCCAGCAGCTGAAGCACGGGTAACTTCTCCAATACCTGGCACGTAGTAGCTTCCCCTAGTACCTACCATACACATACACATGTATACACACATCCATATACACACATTGGCTGATTTATAGCAGAGTGCTTCAGATGAGATATTTCCCTGTAAATAGCTTTCATTGACACCCTAGAGTGCAGGTTCTACTGATGCAGCTCCCCAGTAACTTCTCTGCCATTCAATGAGTTATGGCTGTGCATTGTCCAACAAGGTCTGGATCCTGGTCCGGGGGTCTAGGAGATTTTGGTCTTGTGTCCTACAAGCTCTACATATCAGTCTAGGGATAGAGGAGACTCTTCCTTGTGTATGCTATCTTAGCCCTACAAGTAATGACTGTTCCTTCTATTTGTTTTTCTTCTATTCTTTTTTATGTTTTGAGACAAGGTCTTGCTTTGTCACCCAGGCTGGAATGCAGCTCACTGCAGCCTTAACCTGCTGGGATCATACAATCCTCTCACCTCAGCCCCCTAAGTAGCTGGGACTGCAGGCATACACCATCATGCTCAACTAACATTTTGTAGAGACAGCGTTTTGCCATTTTGCCCAAACTAGTCTTCAGCTCCTATGCTGAAGACCCACCTTGGCCACTCCCTAAGTGCTGAGATTACAGGCATGAGCTCCTGCACCTGGCCTATGTTATTCTTATATTCTTTAAAGTATTCTTTACTTCCTACTAGCTACTCTCATTACTGTAATCCTCTGTTATTATTAATAATTTAAACTACATTTTTCTATTCAAATTGCTATATGATTTCTCTGTCCTAATGGGCCCTGACTGACACATACCCAAAGAATATTAAAATAATCTATATTCTTTGGGAGTAGGAGAAGGTAAATATGGTAAGCCATCTTTGTATACAACAGATTAGCATTGGTACAATGTGCCTTATCTAGGGCTGGGTATTAAATGGACAAAAAGTTTTGAGAATTTGCTACTAGATTGAAAAGTGCTACAATAATATGGTGCTGTATAATTAGTCTAACTGTGCATACAGTTTAAAGATCAAATTTTTAAATATTTTACATGATTTTGCTGAGACTTTAAAAATGTAAGCTATAAAGCAAACAGCAAAAGGTTGGACTAAAAAATAATTTGTTGACCCTGAAAAGATGTTGCAAAATAATAATACTATAAGTGAATTTCTAGATTATTAATGCTAGGATTATTATGGCTATCACAGCCATCATTTATGGAGAACTCAGGAAGTCCTCAGCACTTAATTTATTGAATCCTCATATTAATTAATAGAAGTGGATATTATTATCATTCCTATTTTACAAATGGGAAAAGCTTGGGAAGGGGTTAAGGAACTGGCCTGAGGTTATATATATAATAAATTTAAGAGCCAAAATTTGGACCTAGATCTGCCCATAAGCCCTGTATCTTAACCACTGCCCTCTGCTTCCAGGATACTGACACTGAAGCAAATGGCAAGTCATTTGTGAAAACAAACCCAGGATACTTGTTTTTCTTGGTTTTCATCAAAGATCCAGAAAAATAAACTCTGAAGTATCCCTAGAATGTATAGCACACCCTGATGTATTTCTGAGACAGCTAACCTATTACTTTTTCTTAGCAAAATATGGACAAACTGGATGAACATGGTGACCCAGAACCAAAGTGTTAACAGTGTATCAAAATCCAGCAGCCTTTATTCAGAGCTGAATTGAAGGCAGATGAAATATTAACAGCAGTTCTAGCAGCATAAAATGAAATATGAGGTCCTGTATCAGAAATTATTAGTAACCTGTTAAAAGAAATGCTGAAAAATGGCAGTTATCAAATTAAAACTGGGAAACAGAGCCCAAATGGGAAATTTCAAAAAGTTTGGAGGAAAATAAATGACAGATTGTCCTCTTGGCTCTTATTACTATGCCATCCTAAATCCTACTTGGCAGTGGATGGTGGAGGTGAAATAAGAACTGCTTTGCTGCCAGTGCTGGTCCTCAGATTTGTAGTCCTAAGTGTCTGTGATGGTGTCTGGGATTGATTGGAAAAGTAGTTGGAAGTTGGTAACGTTTTAGCTTTATCTAAGTTGAAGAGTCTGGAGACTCTTATTATGAAAGGCATCCTCTCATTTGTGAATTGGCCCCTTTGCTCCACTTCTGGATGGCTGGCTTCCTTCATGCCCAGCTACATGAAATATTCTACATGGGAAAGCTATTTTCCTGAAATGCCTTCAAATTTAAAGCATCTATTTGGATATGTTGGTGTTTATGACTCAAAATATCTACCATCAAATTAAAAAAGAGAGAGATTAAAAATGCAAAATACCAAGTAGTAAACGAAGGACATATTTTTCCATTAGTAACCGAGAGCAGAGAAATTACTATAAGCAGAGTTGTTGAGCAATTGATGCCAAAGGGACAAAAAAAACAGAAATGAGCTATAGAACCATAGAATCTTAGTGTTGGCAGAGACTATGGAGTTTATGCAGCCCTACCCTATCATTTTTCAATGAAGAGACTGAGACATGGGGAGTTAAGGGACTTGACTTGCCCAAGACACATAGCTGTTTACTGACAATCAGGCCAAAAACATTTCCCAACTCCCAGCCCGGAACTCTACAGTTTAGCATGCTACTGCCATCCTCTACTGAAAATTAACACTAACTTACCCTGGAACATGGAAGAATTCAGCATCTGTGGGGAGTGAAAGAAAAGATGAATTTAGAGATGGAAATCAGTCTGGGAAAAGAAAAGAGGAAACAGATGATTTGTCTTTGTGACTTGTTGGTCAAGGGTGTGTAAGACGTTTTGCATCAGGTTACTCCCCTGTGCCTTCCCACAAAATACAATGAAATCATTTGGTTATAATGCCCCAGGGTTTATATTTATATGTACAGGTTTGATTTGCTTGGTGAATTCTCCATGTACAAGTCATCTCCAAGTATAGATTGGTTTGTGGATGGCATTGCTATTGATCCTTGTCATTTACATGGGTCTGACTTTCTCTCTCTAGCAGTAAAGTATGCTCCAGGAGAATCTTCTTCATGAGATACTCCTAACTGAGGGTCAGAAGTAGGCTTAAGATGTAAGAATTATCTTCTATTAACCCTTGTATTCTGTAAACTTCATGGAAAACTTGGGACTTTTAATCAGGCTCATGAGTTAGGTAAAATAATTTTCTTCATTTGGAAGCACAGAGTAATTTGAAGTAAACCAGTAGCAAATAAGGTACAATAAAAATGTCCCAATAGGATCCCATGTGAAATAGCAGTGTAGCAGTATAGATCTTCTAGTTTAGTCAAATATTTTTCAGAACAGAGCAACCAGAAATGAGAGAATCAGACAATATGATGAAAACTACAGATGGAATGCTTTGCATGAAAAGTGATTATATACAAGAGAAGGCTCAGGAGTGGGTAGGAGTAGAATTGGAAGAGAGTGGGTAACTGAAATAAGAGAAGATAATGTTTGACCTGGTCTAGTAAAATATTCCCTGCCACAACCACTATTCCATGAAGAGATTGAGCCAAGAGGCCTGAATAAACTAACCTTAAGTTCAGAGTTGCCATTATTGTGGGAGGCATCAGGGAGAGCACATCCGGATTTGTGTTACACAGTAATCACTGCTGGGTGTCAGCATTCATCAGCCAGATGGTCAGACCCACAATTAATCAATTAGGCTGCGATGATCAACTGGACTACGTTTTCCCCTTTGGTAAAAAGCCCTCATCATGCGGTTAAGGCCAATAACACTTTTATCCTGTTGCTTTTGGAGAAGCTTCTAAAAATTCCTTTTCTTTTTTGGGCCTCTAGTTACTGGACAACTGTTAGGCTCCAAGTTGCTTTGACAACATAGATACCCAAATTCAAGGATTTCACATAATAGATTTTCAACGTCCTGTGTGTTCAAGTAAAATGTTCAACATACCCAGACAGAAATAATCTTTTTAAAGCAGCATTGTAAGCAGTATTACTCAACTGATTTTACTAGAGTCTTCGTATTGATTCCACTCAATCCAGTGGAACAACCCTGGAGGGGCCTCTTTCACTGGGTACTTACCAAGATGATATGATGTGATAACAAAATAAGATGAATAATAAGCAATTTATTGAATGTTCACCATATGACAGGTACTGCTGTGACAAAGGCTGACAAACACTGATTCAGTGCTTAAAATGATTCCATGAGGATGATAATATTATTTCCATTTCAAAGAGAGAGAAACTGAGGCCAGAAAGTTCATTTGCCCAAGGTTAAACAGTCAGTAAATATGTGTTGAGATGACTTAATACCTTCTGAAATGAAATCTGAAAGTTTATTTTACATTTTCTTACCCATATACATCTGTGCATCTCTAAGGAACAGCATTTAGGAGTATGTGGTGGGTCCTTATTATTTCTCTTAAAAGGACTTTACAGAAATATTTTTCTAGTGTTCCCCAAGTCTGTTGCTCCCCTTCTGTTTTCCGTGCTGTTTTGTTGTACATCATGTGACTTGAGATTGCTTTCAAGTCATTACTTGAAATGGCCATTACTACCATTTCCTGATAATTATCAATCCCCACCTTGGTATCTTTATCTAGACATGGTTTTCTAAGTCCGTTCAGATAGCAAGATTTTTTTTATCAGTTGATTTATAGAACAGTTTACCTCCTCTGAAACAAAATATCTATCACTAATTTATTTTTTATGTTGAACCTTGTTTTTCCATCGTATTATTTTCTTTTCTGTCTCCCCTTGCTATATTACAATACTACTGCAGAGGGAGAAGTGTTTGAAGTCCTATTCGTGGGAAGCATCTTTTCTTGATGGTGGTCTAATGGAGGTCTATGCTGGCCCCATTGAGTAGAAATATTGTCACAGTGTCATAGTTCCCCTGTGTTTTATCATTAAACTGTAGCTTTCTTTTCTCTGAGCTCTTCTCTACTCCCACGAAAGCTCAATTTAAAGAGTACTCCTCTTTAACCATTTCATACAGGCCATATACAGACACTATTAACCCAAATGTATACCTTTTAGATACCAGACTCATTTTATGGAATATGAGGCTTTTCTTGGTATTTAATTGCAGTACTTTGCATTTCATTTGTTTTGCTACTTATGAATTGGGGAAACAATACCAAAATACTAGGGTAGGAAACCATCATTTCTTAATTCAAGTTTGGGAGCATGTGGAAGAAAAGAGATTTCAGAAACCTTAATGAGCATCTTTTATCCTCCAGGGCTCTACCAGTGCCCTCTTTTTCTGACTGTGGTACTCTGTTTTGTCCTTGATATGTTTGGTAGGCAGCTTTTTTTTTCTCTTGATGCTTCTTTTTTCACAATGCTACATTCTTCACCCCAGAGCTGATGAGGTGCTTTCGTTTTGAACTGCAGTATTCCTGTGTATTGCAGAACAGAGCCCTGCCATCTAGACTGCCTTTCTGCCTCATTTTGCTCCTGACCTAAACCCCCCTGCTATTCCAGGCCTGGCCTCTCATGACCAGAGACTGCTGACTCATCCTGGCCTGTGCCAAGCTGTGCAGTCGCTTAGTGATGTGGACAGGAGTCGAAGGACTAGAATGAGATCACTGAACTCATTTCACTTGTTGCTTACGGTACAGTCCAGCATGAGCTGGAAATGTAGGAACCTCGGCCTCCCGAGCAGAAAGAGTAAGTAGATAAAACACACCGCATCACCAAGTCCTCAACAAGCAGTAGTCGGGTGGTGGGTGGGGGCTCGCTTTATCATGGCCGTGGCTAAGGCATTCTGGTTCATCAGGAGTTTTCCTTTGTCCTCTCTTCTTCCTCTTCTCCACAGTCGTACCCTTCCCCCCTTCCCTGAACTTCCCTTCTGAAAATGTCTGGATGGTACAGCAGTGATCTGGGCAGAAATGAAATTTGGCTAATAAGCAGCCTCTGCACAAAATTCTGGAACAGTGACACTGTTGAAATTGCTTAGTTCAGTTTGTCTACTGGGAACTCACATGAACTTCCCAACAGAATTCAAGGGGATGAAATCTTTTTTTTGTTTTGTTCTCCTTTCCTTTTTGATTCTCTTTTTCTTTCTGTTTTGAGGGAGGTAGTTTCAGGAGACATGGCTGCATTCTGGTGTGGTGTAAAGTTTTCCGTCGGGAGACAATAATGTACATTCCTCTGGCAGGACGGGATGGGTTTTTTTTTTTTTTGTTTCTCTTACTGTTGTTTATTTATAAGACATTTCCTCCCAGTTAGTGGAAGTTAGATCGTAAGAGGCTCCAGTGATTTTCCTTCCACCTCCCCTCCCTAATTTCTGTGCTTCAGCACTCTGGAACACTGTGAACTCGACAAACTAATCAGAGCAGGGAGCTTAACAGCCAGGCCTCGACACCCTCAAGAGACTGTGTGCTGATTCTCAGTCGTCACTCCTTGGATCAGGAACCACAGTCCTGGTGAGTGGTGAGGTTCCAGAATTTGATGTGTCAACGATTTTATTCTTGGTGTCTCTAAGGCAGGCAGGAAATAAAGGGCGTTTTTAAAACAAACAAACAAAAAAATACAATTAAAGAAATATTACCAAATAGTCAAATGGAATGATGAAGATTTTTAGCGGATACAACCGAGAGTACTCTATGGACAATGGCAGAGCCTTGAGGCTATGCTCAGAAGCAGCCTGCAGGCATAGGTTTCATGCTGCCACAGATGGATGTCAGCCTTGACCTGCCTAGCAAACGTCCTTGTGGGAGGAAGAAGATAGGTGAGTGGGGGCAGCGAGGTAGGTGGGGGAAGTGAAAGTGGGATTGATTGTTCATATGGAGTTTCACTCCACCAGCTTTCCATGCATTTCTGTTCTGAGCATTTACATTATGCTCACAGTACTTATATACCCAGCTAAGCAGGAAAGAATATCTATAGTGGATGTAGAGCAAAAATTCTTGCTAATACTGTTCTAAAGATCACTTTCCTAAGAACTGGTTGCTTTTAAATGTTAGGGAACCTCCCCACACCCGACCTTTGGAAAATATGATTTGTCACACCCTCTTCTTTATTCCTCTGCATTCATAGTATCAAGCAGAAGAATGCAACGAGAATCCTTATTTGGTTCCCAGGAAATTTATCATCCTGCCATAAGCCAACTAAATGACTGTCCTCACAATATTAAACCCAAATATAGTATTGTCCTCAATATAAGGAACTCTGATTGAGTGTGCTCTGGGAAGTTGTCGAAGGAATGGAGTGGGGGTGGTTGCATCCTGTCTGTTGTGAGACTAGCAGAGGAGTCCACGTACCAGCTTTCATAGCCAAAATGTGCCTTCCACGTCCTTCTTAATAACTCACACTCTCTCTAAAAGGGTAATTTTTGTTGGAATGTGTTTTTATCATTTGCCATCAGGTCCTTGCTTAGTTTCTTTTCTAGAGGTATTCCATCTTACTGTGTTTTCTCATCTTCTTTCTAATTTCAAGAATCTGGCATGTTCTAAAATATTAAGCATGGAAAAAACAAAAACCAAAAAAACATGGTGGCCATAAAAGCATTTGACTGTGTGGCAGCATCTGAAGTGAATTGCTTTTTGGAGAGAAGGGAAGTCTTTGATGTCGCCAATATGGTTCTCGTAGGCTGAAACTTCCAGGAATCACAAACCAGCCTAAGGGGCACTTACTCGACGTTCTTAAATTTTAGGAAAGAGATGTTATTTTATTGTTTTACTCACCCTTGATATTAACACATTACCAGTTGATTTCTTCTGGAAGTTTAAAATGCTTTAGCAATGGATGATTTTACATTTAACCAGATGTGTATTGTATGTGCCTGTTGCATGAACTCTTGTCCAAGCTGGTACAACGATCCAGCATATTACATGGTACTCAGCCTTGGGATTTTGTTTGCTAAACTGAGTAATTCAGATTCTTAACCATAGAACTCATACATGCTCATATATCCCAAGTTTCCTGTAGTGACTGACCCCTGCTACAGCCTCAGGTTTGTCAGTGACCTCCAGGACAGAGTCAGCTTCCAATCACAAGTCATATAGTTTGTGAGGCACATTAAATTTCTCAGCATCATTGTGATAGGAAACAGTCTCAGAGTTTTATTAGGTCTAGTATGCTAAAAGTTTAATGTTATATTAATAGCAATGTTTGCCTATTTTAGTTAGCTCATGTTAGTTAGGACTATACTATTTATATGTATAATATTTTTAGGTAATTTCCATTAGTTATCTTGTTTTCTAAGAAAAAAGGTTGAAAAGGAAATGGTGTTAAATGTTTACAGTATGGTATAAAAAATGTAACTAGCTCTTAGGCCATTACCACCAAGACCTACATAGGAGGTTAACATTCCTCAGTTAATATTTAAACTGCCCAGACTCCCAGGAAAACTGTCTCATAGTCTCTGGTAGGGATGTCTATTAGAACTGCACTGAGGGCAAGCTGGATCTCTAACACTTTGAAAACATGTTATTATTGACCACATATGAAATTAGGTAAGCAACTTTAAGCAGAGAATAGGTAAAAACAAATATTTAAGAGTATTCCCAAGAGATAGCATTTTAAAATATATGATCTGCCAGAGAGATTTTTCCTATAGTTGCTAAGATCTGGAGTTCCAAGTGGCTGTGGAAGAATTTCATGACTAAATTGAAATATACGAGAAGTCAGAAGTCGATTAGTATACTTCTGATACAAAGGCAAGACAATGATGTATTTCTTTGTGCTTCAATGGCTATATTAATATTACCTGTTTTTTAATACCTTGATTATAAGATTTCACAATGTACTATCAATAATTCAATTTCCTAGTGCTCACCTGGAAATTCTAACTTCATTAAATTAATGAGGATGCATGTTGTGAAATGTGTATTTTCTTGCATGCACATTTTAGCTGTAAGTGCTCCCTATATCCTATATTCATTTAATTAGGTAGTCACAAATATACACAAATGGAATTGCTAAATAACAGAATTACCCCGATAAGCAATTGTTCTTTCTTATTTGTATAGAAGTGGTTTTTAGTATTTATATGATTCCCCTAACAAAGACACATATTTTAAAAACTCAAAAAGTTTTAAAAATATTCGTTGTATCATATGATTGTACATGTATGTTAGCTTATAAATGCCGACATATATACACAACCATATATCTATATTCAACTATTGAGAATATGACCAAATTCTAGCCAAGTTACTTGCCTTTGAATTCAGTCAAATGTTTTGACCATAATGACAATAAATGAAGTGTACGTGACTTTTTATCACACTGACAACACGGAGCGTTTACACAAATATTTATGAACAGTATTTGCAAAAAGAAAGACTTAGTTAGCTGATAAGTTTTGTAATTACCCTTCATCAAATATACATGTTAGCTTATCAACCTAAATTCTATTATGTACAATTTCAAAGTATTAATTGCTATATGTATAAAGCAGTTTAAAATTAAGTAGAAAGAAATTAAATTGATATTATCTTAAAATTGAGCATATATTTAGTGAATTCATTTTATTTTATAAGAATGAGTACATATACAAATGATCCTGTTTATTCTACTTTCTCAGCTGTTTCACTGTATGTTTAATATTTTGATGCTGTATTTATATATTAGCATCAGCAACCATAATTTTCCTGATACTTTTTAAAGATCAGCCAAATCATACCCTTGATAAGTCACACTTTTTTTCTCTGAAGTTTTCCATAAAACCCAAATTAAAAGTGATCTGACATTGGTAGCATTTTACAAATCTGTATCTTCATTTAGCATTTATGTATGTTTTTAAGTTGAAGGTTTTTTTTTAATGTATGAAACTGCAGGTGGTTAGAAGGCAGGTTTTGTGTTTTAGGTTAGTTAATTTCTCTCCCAACCAATGTCAAATTGCCTCATTCTGAGTGGAGGATCAATGAATATGTGATGAATGAATGGATATCTACATGTCAGTGTATTGGCAGTGAAAGCGAGTATGTCTTGCTTATCATAATGAAAGAAACGACCAGGCACGTTGGTTCATGCCTGTAATCCCAGCACTTTGGGAGGCCAAGGCAGGCGGATCACCTGAGTTCAGGAGTTTGAGACCAGCCTGACCAACATGGAGAAACCCCATCTGTACTAAAAATACAAAATTAGCCAGGCGTGGTGGCTCATGCCTGTAATCCCAGCTACTTGGGAGGCTGAGGCAGAAGAATCACTTGAATCCGGGAGGTAGACATTGTGGTGAGCCACTGAGATCACACCATTGCACTCCAGCCTGGACAACAAGAGTGAAACTCTACAAGGAAGGAAGGAAGGAAGGAAAGAAGAAGGGAAGGAGGGAGGGAGGGCGGGAGGGAGGGAGGGAGGGAGGGAGGGAGCGAGCGAGGGAGCGAAGAAAGGGAAGAAAGGGAAGAAAGAAACTCATGTCCAGAACACAACGTAGAGTCTTCTATATCTGAGCCTCCCTAACCCCCATGTTAGATCTTCCGACTGTGTGACAACATTTCCAACCATTTGCTAAGGTTGCTTCTCTATTCCCCACAATGCTTGGGTAATTTCTGATGGAACATGGGATCCTGAATTTCTAGTAGTTCCATTCATTTTCCTGGACTTATGAGGGTGACCATATATCCAGCTTGGTCAGCTCATGCAATCAGCAAGTACCAGACTTACCTATAATGCATTGTATTAGCCAACAGTCTCTCCAGCTTGTCAATACTTACTTACAGTTAGCCAGTGGTTCTTTCCTTCCTCAAACTCTACATCTGTGGAGGTCAGGCTGATGTCAGACTTGGAAAGGCATGAAGACTGGCTGTGGATGCCCTGTGAATTAGACAGGAGAGAGGCAGGGCAGACATACAGCACAATGAAGAGCAGGGGCAAGAAGACTGGCAGCCAAATCATTTGCACTGTCTTAACAAGCACTAATTAAATGCTCTGTTTGAGGTAAATAATAGCTGAAAATAGCCTAGTGCAGTTGTATCTCATTGATGAGTAGAGAAATTGGTGGAATTGCTTAGCGCTGTTTCATTCATTAAGCTGCATCACACTAAGCCTTCTTCAGGGGAGAGGGGCATCAAGTCGAACTAGCCTCTAAAGCACCATTTGCTAAATCCAGAGACTAACTGCATATACTACAAACTGATCCTAATAAACAATTTTAAAAATCCCAAAATATTGTGTATAATAAAACATGCTTCAATCTTACCCATTTTCAATTATCAATCAACTTGGCAATCCCCCAGATAGATAGATAGATATAGATATATAGATATATATAAAATTCTGTCCCCTAAACCAGTTTTTTCCTGGAGTTTATGTATATAAAATATTCCTTTTCATCTTTTTATTTTCCCTGCTTACTCTCTAGTAAACTGAATTCCTAGATGTAAGCAGCCACAGAAAGAAAAGTGATTCACATAATGGATAATTAACCCTTGAACAATGGAAAGTTAACTCTCCATAGACATGCCAAAAACTGAAATGTTTTGTTATTGAATTTGTTCTCCTTTGGGAGTTAACACTGATGGAGAACATCTCCATTATTACAACCCTGGCACCAAACAACCTGTTCATCCTTAAGCTATGATTGCTGCACTCACCTTCCAGTTCATTCTGGCAGGATTTGTAATATGATGTCCTCTTGGGTAGTCATGTACAAACCACTCTGAGGGGCAAAATTATATGAGTGCCTAATCCACTTGTGAAAATGAAAGAAAGGGGATCTTTTTTATGAAAAACACCTAAAATGGAATGACATAAATTGTAATAAAAAGTGTTAGCACCTTGCACCTCCTGCTAATTGCATTCCTAGTCAAGAGGAAGCAAATTTGTATAATAAATGTTATAGGTACGTCATTAACAAAGTGCAAAGAATTGTCTGTTCCTTTCAATAGTGAATTGAAAAAGAGGAGCAACCCTGTTTAAGCTATGTACAGTAGCCTTAATTTTGGCTCCTAACGTTTCTGGGACTCATCTATTTCATGTGTCTAATGAGGATAATAGTAACCCATTCAACTTACTATACACAGACTGTTTCTTCATTATATTCATTAAACATGGAGTTAACATTAATTCATTCATCCACACATTTAATTTTAAGTTTAAGAAACATTTTTGGGCCAGATGCAGTGACTCACACCTATAGTCCCAGCACTTTGAAAGGCTGAGGCAGGAGGATCCCTTGAGCCCAGGAGTTTGAGACCAGTCTGGGTAACATAGCAAGATCTCATCTCTACTGAAATTTTTAAAAAGTAGCCAAGCATGATGTCACATACCTGTAGTCCCAGATACAGAAGAGGCTGAGATGGGAGGATCCCTTATCCCTTGAGCCGAGGAGTTTGAGCTTGCATTTACCTGTGATTGTACCACTGTACTCCAGTCTGGGCAACAGAGCAAGACTGGAAAAAAGGAGAGAGAGAGAGACAGAGAGAGAGAGGGAGAGAGGGAGGGAGGGAAAAGAAAGGAAGGAAGGAAGAAAGGAAGGAAGGAAGGGAGGGAGGGAGGGAGGAAGGGAGGAAGGAAGGAAAGAAGGAAAGAAGGAAGTCAGTCAGGCCCGCCTTGAGCTGTGATTGTACCACTGTACTGTAGCCTGGGCAACAGAGCAAGACTGAAAAAAAAAAAAAAAGAAAGAAGAAAGAAAAGAGAGAAAGAAAGATTTCGAATGTCTACTTTGTGTCAGTTATTATTCTAGAAGCTAAAGATTGATTCATTTGTTAATAAATATTTATTGAGGAGCTCATATTATATGTTCTACACTATTCCAGGGGCTGGGGATACTTGCAGTAGATTTAAAAAAACAAAACTGAAATCTTTGTTCTCTTAGTACTTACTTTCTAGGTAGGAGAGACAGATGATGAAACATATATATAAATTTTGTGGCATTTTATATGAAAATTTAAAGAGGAGAAAGAGTGTGTACATGTGTCTGTCAGGGCTGTTTGCAATTTTAAATAGGGTGGAGAGGTAGAAAGGGAAGTCTTCATTGAGAGGATGGCCTTTGAGAAAAGAACTCAGTGAAAGTGAAGAAGCAAGTTTTGTGGGTATCTAGGCAAAAGCCTTTTCAACAGTGGAACTACCAAGTGCAAAAGCCTTGGACGTGAACGTATCTGGAAAGTTTGAGTGATAACAAGGAAGTCTGTGTGGCAGAATCCTAGTGGGCAAGCATGAGACTAGTAGGAGATAAATTAAGGGAGGCAAGGTGGTCTGATCACATGGGCCCTAATAAGCCGTTATGAAGGCGTTGGCTTTGTCAGTTACAATACAAAGATGTATACAACATGGTCTTAAGTTGCTCACTAGAGGAGAGGTAGATAAGGAAACAAGTTGGGGTAATACCATATGCTAAGTGCCGTAACTGAAGGATGTTCAAGGAACCATGGAGGTACAAAATAGCGAGTGTTCAGCTGAATGTATCTTGGAGTAGGGGATCAGAGGAAGTTTCACAGAAGAGCTGATAAATCCATGCTGGGACTAGAAGGATTTTCCCAGATGGTCAGAGGAAGGAAGAGCATTCAGTAAGAGGGCCGGTAGAGGCAAAGGCAGTTAACTAGAAATAGCATGGCAGAGCTGGGGAACACTATCGCTGATGTGTAGTAGGGGAGTACAGAGAAACGATGCTATAGTTGCAGGCAGGGAACAATCATGTTGGACCCTGATTGCTATGCAAAGAAGTTTTAACTTCATCTGGAGGCATTTGGGGAGCCATTGAAAGGTTTTAAGTGGAGAAGGTTAATGATGAAATTGTGTGATACAAGATCACCCTGGCAGCAGGGTAGAGGATAGATTATAGGAATGGGAGAATAGAGGCAAGAAAATGAGTTAGGAGGCAACTGAAATTGTTCAGACAGGAAACAATGAAGCCCTGAACTAGGACAATAACTATGGGAATAGTCAGAGAGGAGGAGACATGTTCAAGAGATAGGCAGAATTGACACAATTTAATAACCTTTGGGCTGGGCATTGAGAGAAGGAATTTTGGATTGCTCCCAGGTTTCTGCCATAAACAACTAAGCAAGAAAAGCTATGAGGAGGAAGAGCAGATTTTGGAGCATGGGGGAAGATTACAAATTTGCTTTTGAATGTGTTTAATTTGGAGATGTTAGGGGAACATCCAGACTGGCAGTTGGATTTAGTCAGGAATGCTGGGGATAAGTCAGGGTCAGAGTTTGTCAGTCATCTGAATCATCCAAATCATGATGATAGTTTAAATTATGGAATAGACATTTCTCAGGAAAATATATTGGAAGATGACAAGAAGGAGAAGATCCTTGATATACAGTGCATTTCTGGAATGGTGAGAGGAAGAGGAGCCTGCAGAGAAGATTATCATGACCAACTATTATGTGCCAGTCATTGTGTTAGATAGTGGAAGAACCAAGATGACGGGCATCCAGATGCTGCTGCAGAAGTGTCCACAGCTTGTGCAAACATAAGAAGTTCTTATTACTATCATCACCAACCATAGGATAATGTTAACAGAGGGAAAGCCCAAACATAACAAGAAAAAGACATGCAAACTATTTAATCGGCGTCAAGGGAGATGATTATAAAGGCATAATCCTGGCAAGTTTGCTGCATGCATTTTTGCTATACAGCTCATTTCTGATCTTTCTCATGTTTATATGTGTATCTTCCAGTGTTCACATGGGTTCAAGCTATTGGCAAAACAAGCCAGGTGTAAATTATGGTAGAATTGAAATCAATAGTGCATTGAAGCACTGGAGTGCCCAGTTCACATCAGGGCGTGCGTCTGTGTTCACTGAAACATGGCTATCAAGTGCACCCCGAGTCATTAGATGTGTTATCCAGTGAATAACAGCATAATGATATTTTAGCAGAGCAGCCTATGATAAATTCTGCTTTAGTGAAACTCCATATACAGAGCAATTTCTCCTGGCCGTGTACATTGCATGGCAAAGAAAGGATATCCTGCTGCGTATCAGAAGGCTGTAATTTCATTTAGGGGTTCTATTGACGTCGTAAACTGCAAGAGCAGAGCTCAAGTGGCTATTTAAGTCATAGGAACTTCAAGCTAAAATTACTGCCTAGTCCTAATCGCCACCTCCAGGGGACTCCTGCCTATACATATGTACTTTATGTTTCTATCTTTGTGTCTATAAATAGTCACTCCAGGGGCTGAGGTGATAAGCTGTTCTAAAATATGACAGGTATCTGTCACATTTGCAGCTGGTACAGACTCAAGGGCTAAAAGCAGTCATATTATTCATTGATGGTCAAATGATAAGAGGGGCCAGAACTCCCCAACAAAGTTCAGAGTACAGGTGTTCTTGTTTCTCTGCTTTAAGATATTCTCTACTCAGTTTAAGGTCAGGATCTTCCAGTATGTTGAGGCTAGAAAAGGAGGAACTTTTACATTTACCTATATAGCAGGGTTAACAGCCTATATATCCTTACCCCAGCTTGCCCTTCTTTGCCTTGTCCCATGTTCAGTTGTGAAAATAATAGTACTGTAGTTTTGGTATGTAGTAAGGTATTATGTAGTGTCCCCTAAAAGTGATTCCTTAGATATCTAACAGGGACATTCTATCTTGATATATACTCAAACTGAAAATAGGAAACCATCATATTGGAGTTGAATGCTTATACTCTAAGGAAAATACATTTATATAAATTTACAAATTGTCAAATAGTATTTATTAAATGATACTTTTGAACCGACTCCAGGAAACCAATACGGAAGATTCAAAGTTAAGTATGTTTCCCCTTATTTTGTAATGAAATTGTCATGTTCATGCTCCCACATGAACAATCAACTTTGTCAAAAGTGGGCACTACATGCTGGGCGCAGTGGCTCACACCTGTAATCTCCAGTACTTTGGGAGGCCAAGGCAGACGGATCACTTGAGGTCAGGAGTTCAAGACCAGCCTGGCCAACATAGTGAAACCCCCGTCTCTACTAAAAATACAAAAATTAGCTGGGCATGGTGGCGCACACCTATAATCCCAGCTACTTGGAAGGCCTCTGAATCTTGGAGGTAGAGGTTACAGTAAGCTGAGATCACGCCACCGCACTCCAAGCTGGGCAACAGAGTGAGACTCCATCTCAAAAAAAAAAAAAAAGCGACCACTCTGAGATTGAGCACTAGAATCTAACTTTCTTCAGTCATTATGCTACTTATGTTTTATTTGGTCACTCTTTTCTGGGCTTGGGATTCATCTGTCTACATACTTTAATATAAGATCCCAGCAGAATTATCATGGTTCAGAAAATCCCAGCAGAATTATCATGGTTCAGAAAATCTCAGTAATAATGGAATTTTTCATTCTTCTTAAGGTAACTGTATTTTACAGTCATTATATTAACCCTTATGTCTCCCTGTTGAGAAAGGAATCTTGAAGAGATAGTGAGCCACACTTACCAGGCTGAGACTAAACTTTTTACTTTCCGTATTAGCCTCTCCATTGTTCCAGTGCTTCATCACAATATTTATTTTTTTGCTTAAATAGTGCAATTAAAAATTAAAATCTGTAAGAGCCAAATCTCTGGTGTTACCCCAATACTCTCATTATATGCCATTGTGATAATTTCGAGAATGGCTACTGCTCTGGAAAGAATATTTTTAAACCATTTCTCTTTATGAGAATGTATGTAATATATATTCTGTAGACATAAGTAAGCTCCAAGATGAGGTAGGGCAACTCTTCTGTTGTTTGCCTGAATTTAGGCAGTAGAGCAGTGTGACTAAGAGTGAAAACTACGTAGATTCTACAACACTGTGACCTTAGAAAAACTGTTTAATTCTCATGCCTGTTTCTTCATCTGTAAATTAAGGATGAGGAGAAGGAGGAGGAGGACCATAAATTTATTTTTATTATAAAATTACTGTGGGGAGTAAGTAATCTAATAAATGTAAAATATTTAAACCTATACTTGGTATATAATAAGCACTCAATAAACAGCAGCTTTTATCATCATTACCGTTGTTCTCCTCCTCATCATCACCTATTCTTATGCTACAGGATCATGGTTAATACTTGTTAGGAAAAAAATCTACATGCACAGACACAAATACACATGAGCACACTCCACCCATCTAGGAATGCTTGCCTGTCCGAGATGTGTAAGCTTTACCTATAGGTTAATCTTAATATTATCCCAAGCAGAGAATATATAAGGAATCCATACTTTGGATGAAGTGAGCTTGGTACTGAGTTTACCTTTACCACTGGTTTCAAGTAGCTGATATAAGATCACTTCTTTGGTGAGCCTCGCTCCTATTACCTACTCATAATCTCAGGGCGCTCTCTTCTTATTACTTAAGATTTCATGTCTATTTTCACTCCTAACTGTAAATTCTGTTAATAAGCATGGTCTAGTCCAAGTCTGTCGATGAGTCCACTGGTCTAGGTCTATAGATCAGTCCACTACTATTATTCAATAAATAAACGTAAGGTCAGAGAATGAATGAATGAATTTCATTCTATTTCCAGCTTCTTGATTAGGTCCTAGTTCTGGCTACCTGATGTGCTAAATGCTGACCTCATTGTACACCTAAGCCACCCTATTCACTATCCCCATCTATCATTCCCAGTCTTGCAGTCTGAACTCTCTTGATTATTTTTGTCTTCTTGCCTAATACGAAACCCTCAATACCAGTACCCAGTCCATACAGTAGGCCCATCCTCCTGTCTGCTTCTTTTCCTTCTTGGAACTGTGAACACTACCCCAGAACAACATTTTTATGCCTTTGCCAATGCTTTCTTTCCATTTGGAATTTGAACTTTAATCTTACAGGTGATTCATTATTCATTTGCATTTTAATCTGATGCCCTCAGCTCTAATCTTGATTCTGATCTTCATACTATGTTATTCACATACCCTATTCTATATTTATTATATTTTGAGAAAATACACCTATATCAATAATAAATTAATGAAAGCTGATACTAAGTTCTATGTACAAAAATCAGCATTAAAATATTTGGCATACTATATGTTGTACCATTTGTTTTGCTTTTCATTATGCTTCTTATCTTTGCTCCTTGAGAAATATCAGAGATCTTACATCCTGAACTTGGTCTAGTGGCCCTATACTACTCTATCCCTAGGCTAGTGCTGATGACACCCAAAGCTTAATTAATGTCATTTTAACTGGAAAATGTTGGCATTAGTGTAGTAGTATGTCTAGTAGTGGATATCATGTGAAAAAGAAAGAGCTAACAGCAAAATGCAACACTATTGTAGCTGGAAAAGACCACTGACCATTACATGTGGATATATAGTTATTGTGTTCCTGTTATTGTCATCCTCTTTTGGACATTTTTTATGAAGAGAGGGAGAAAATATTTTAAGAAGAGGTATAATTTAAATTTAGAAACAAATATGATGCTAAACTTAATTTGCAATTGTCACAACAGTTAATAATGTTACTATCAGAGACATGATACCTTCTTACAGAGAGCTTATGGCTTTTACACTCTTATTGCAGAGACTAGTCATAGGATCATAAAACTAACTGGAAATTACCGGTCTACAATTATGCACCAACATGACCAATAATGAAAGGTAGTGAGTACTACAGTATCTGCATTATGGTGGCTTAGAAAGGAGTATGGAAGGCTTGATTAATAGTAGAGGGAGAACTTTAGCTGTAGATGTAAAAACTAGGCATTGAAAGATAATGGAATGAAAGGCCTTTTGGAAAGAAGCAAAGATGGCAGCCAATGGTGTGATATGGGAAAAGAGAGAAGTAGAGAGGATGAAGAAAAATAGCAACCAGTGGAAATAAAGTTGGGGTATACAGGAAGTAGTGAAATTAGAAATGAGATCCATGTTGTTGAAGACTAGGATATGAATTTCAAAAGACAGGCAGAGTCCAGATTTATTTGTTGTGGGTGATGAGAACAATGGTTGTCAAACAGAATGCAATAGGGATTTGCTGAATAACTGAAACACTTACAGAGGCAAGCAAAAATAATGAAAGGAGTGTTTTAGAAGTTAACCTGGCTATAGTGTGCGGGATAGATGGTTGAGATTAGTCAGAGATGCCAACTGAGGGGCAATGGCAATAATTTAAGTATAGAGCAATCGAGACGCAAATAACACTCATGACTGTGGGAATCAAAAAGAAACATTTCAAAAAACAAAACATTTAACAGCACTTTCCATCTCTCTTCCCCACCAACCCTAATTCTAGTTCCACCTAGGATTGGGTAATTGTAACTGCAAAACACCTCTTAAATGCCTGATTTCCTTTGCCTTTTGATTTGATTTTAGTAAAGTCCAATGGAGTAATGGTTGGGAAGTGAGCACTCAGGTTCACTGAAGCCTCCAGCCAGTGAGAGCTTTGTTATAGTATGTTCCTGAACAACATAAATTACTCTCGATGTTTGCCAGCTTGAACATAAACTCAGGGACACACAGATTCTTCTGGGTTCCTGTTTACGAGTTCCTGATATACAAGACTCTGTGAGATCTCAGATACCATAGAGTGTTGACCTGCACAAGGGGATTCTGGTGGAGCATTCATTCTAGGTTCTTAACTGTACTACCGGTATAGTTAGGACTGACTCCTGAAAACAGAGAACTCTTCTTCTATATGTTCCCCCTTCCTTCTTCAGTTGAACCAGATCAGTACCAAAAAGAAACATCAGGGCAGAGCATATGCTAGCAAAGATTTCAAAACCATCCCAGGCTCTGTTGTATGCTTGAGATAGTCTCAGAGATCCCAAGGATATTCTGGGACTTGGTTGTTAGAAACAGTGCTGGTTAACTTGCTTTCATTGTATGCCTAATCCACCCATCATTACCTATCATGTATCCTGTCGGCCTTTCTTTGGACAATTCCAACATTTTTTGAAGGATAACAATTTGGCTAATATATTACTTATATATTCAACTTCCTGGTTGACCAAGAGTTGTGTGAATACATTGCTATGTTCCTCTCTTACAGCAAATACCTATTTTATATGATGGTATTTGAGTGAGTGTCTTTCACTACTTACCTACCCAGAGCACCTTCTAGATAGGACCAAGCCTTACTTTTCTCTTTATTTTCTCATTTCAGCAAAATGTATACGCTCCATAGTAGGCCACCAGTACACATCTTTGGACTCTTTTGATTTCATGGATTTTGAATAGGGACAACTCTTTATGAGTTTTCTATCTTGAGTTCTGAGTTTCTAAATGGAAAATACCTCCTAAATGCCAACCTCTCCTCCCGTCCCAACCAGTCAATCCCAGGTACATACAAGGCCTAATTTTGCCCTGCAGTTGGGATAAAAAATGTGAAATTGACAGCTCTGCTTGTCAAACCTGTCTGTCTGCACTACACAGCTCAGAGTAGCACCATTTAGAGAAAGGGTATTTGGAAAATTAAACAAGGACTGTGTGAATAGGAGACCTATCGGTCTGCAATGGAATGACAGGTTTCTGCCCACAAACTGGGGTTAAGACCTGCATATTGATGCTTCTTTTCACCCATTTGTGAGTAATGGGTCTCACCCCATTAGTGGGTGCATTTGTTATACCACTAGAAGCTGTTATGCATTCTCTGTAAGTCTGCGTGCGGGAGCTGTAGATATACATAAATATGTACTTGCTGACAGATCTCTGTATTTATCTGCCTGTCAGTGGGAGCAGACAGGGCACAGCTCTTTGATGGGCAAGAACTGCAGGTCAAAACCATGTTCTTGCTGCTGCTGTTGCTGCTTCTGCTGCTGCTACTGTGATTGCCATAGCTTTATCATTTAAGTCCTGAAGGAAGCTAGGGGCAGCTTGTTAGTTCTCATTCTTGCTTAACCTGGGAGGCTAGCTCTGGTCACTGACATAATTAAACAGATCTTGAAAATGTTGACTGCCAATATTCTTGTGGCCAGCAGAGATGGACTCTCAAAACCGTGTTCCCCTACCATCTGTAATCTTTCCGTGTTCCTTGAGAGTCCCCATATCTCCACTATCTTCAAACACATGTTTAATACTGTCCTGATGCTGTCTGATGCTGGTGGATTCTGCCATCAGGTGTATTTCCTGCTGTATTTCACTGTCTTTCAGGCTCTACTCCATTGAGGATATACATTCTCTCCCAGTAGGAAAAAATTATTGTACTCCAAGCTTTCAAGGGAAATAGTCTACTAAACCAAGTGCTCATTTTAGCAGCAGTTATATCCCTACAATTCTCTGCAGCATTGACTTTGGTCTTCATCATCTCAATATGCAATATGCCTTATGAAGAAAAAGACTTTTTTGCCCCCAATGTGAAACCATACTAATGATAATAAACTGAATTTAAGATTACTTTGTGTATAACAGAGCAAAACAAGCAGAGTAGACTTGTGTTTTTAATCTAGGCCTGTTTACCAGTTTAATTTGATAGTGGGAATTAATTGTGCAATTTGTAATGTAACTACAGTATAACCACAATCAACGAATATTCTTTATAGTCACTGCTCCTCTGTCTCATGCTTGTAAGATGGCACAGACCATCCTTTTCTTCAGAATTCAATTTTCCTCAAGATTATGGAATTGTTGCAAAAGAAGTGACAGGAATATTTTTGTTTCTTGGTTAGCTTTCTTGGTATCCATTTAATAGAAGTCTAACTGAAAGATACCCAGAAGTGAGCTCCTCTTAGGTGGTGTTCCTGACTGTGCCTTTCTCTATGGTAAGTAGAAGAGCAGAAGAGTTTTGTCTCAGACCAAATTTGTAAGGAAATAGACTGATTTATCAAAGAGATGAGATGATGTGAAACGTCTTATTTCTACCTGCCAAAGAGATATGAGACAGATGTTTCACTAGGCAGGACAAAGACTGGACTCAAATATGGAGGTTTCTTTTCCTGTTTATTTATGTTTGGTTTACTTTTTTAAATCATTATTATTGTTAATATCTCTGTAATGTAAAACAGGGCAGACCTATTTTTCTGATCATTTCCATCAGAGTAGAAATTAGTAATCTGATCAACCAGATTGACAATGAAATAAAAATAAAAAAAGAAACCCTCTGTTACATGACTGGGTATATGCTTTTATTTTTTAACACATTAGGAATGATACTTGGGAATTACAGATTGATGCTTCTGTGGGAATGGGCTAGTTAACAACCCTATTTGACTTTTTGCTAATTTTGAAAACTCAGTAAATGTATCTTAAGCTATTTTAAAGGAACATATGAGTTTATGGTTTACTATGAGAGTCTGCACCTGCTTAAGATGCACCACAGAAATATTAAAATGAGGCAATTCAGTAGGAATTAAGAAATGTTTTAGCTGTTGTACAAAGGTTTGTCCAGGTCAGTGTTTCCCTAACATCCCTGGACTAAGAATCATCAGGGTCACCCTTGAAATATGCACATTCCTGAGTCTACCATAAATTTAAAGAATAAGAAACTTGCATGAAGGGACCTTGGCATTTGGATCTGAAACAGGAAAGAAGTCAATTGTTGTGATTAGGGAAGTTTAGGAAATATTGTTCTAAAACATTTCTTAGAGCACATAGGGGAAATGATTTATTAATTTACTCATATAAAAGTGATCCTATAGATACATTTCTTCCTATGCTCTTCCCAGGAATTCAGAGCCATTTCAAGAGAGTAAAAGAAGAGTCTTTTTTTAGATCAGTGTTTCTGTTTTTTAAAAGCATCCTTGTTTCTCTATATCAATTACCTTATGCTTTTTACTCCCAATACTGCCTAGTAAATGGTCAACACATAAAAGTTCCTAGATTAAAACTTTGGATCTTGAGTTCTAGTTTTGGCTAGAACACAGAGCTGTGTTACCTTATATGAGTATGTGCCTTCTCATCACTTCAGTTGTACTTTTAAACAATTATGAGGTTGAACAAATTGTAATAATACAAGCTGTATATTGTTACAAATGTTAAATTCTTCTGCAGCCTTGTTTTGTGACTGTAACCATATATGATGATTTTTGTGCTTAATGAAAATGTATGTTCAGGTTTAGATGTCCGTGAGTATTTACAGAGTGTTCCCTATTTGTTAAACCAACTTGAGTCATAGTTTAGTCTAAGATAATAAATTCTTTGGAAAAATTATTTTCTGGTTCTGGGTTGCCAGAAACATCTTCCAGGAGAATCAGTGACAGGGGTTTGTCATATTGACAGATATGTGTTTGTCACATGACACATACTGATTTATTTTAAAAGTAAGGGAATGAAGCTGGATGCGGTGGCTCACACCTGTAATTCCAGCACTTTGGGAGGCCAAGGTAGATGGAGTTACAGGCATGTGCTACCATGCCCAGCTAACTTTTGTATTTTTTTAGTAGAGACAGGGTTTTATCATGTTGGCTAGGCTGGCCTCGAACTCCTGACCTCAGATGATTTTCCTGCCTCTGCCTCCCAAAGTGCTGGGATTACAAGTGTGAGCCACAGTGCCTGGCCGCAAAAATGGTTTTTTTAAATATACAAAAAATAGCCATGGCTTGCAGTTGCTATAAAGCTATATGGTAACTACTTCACTGGGCTCAACAGAAGAAATAGGAAGGAGAGAAAGTGCTGCTCCAGAGGTTCAAAGGTGAAAATAGAGAAATGTAGTGTTGGGGATTTACATTCCTAATCTCCCTTGTCAGCCCAGCATGTGTTCAGTATAAATACACATATAACAGTGGCCTATGCACTCATTCACACTTCAGGGAAGCCCATGGTTTCCTTTTCTCCTCCATTTTAGCAGTGGGCAGCCTGCAACCTTTTGATCAAGCTGACTTTGTATGTTACATGACTGAACTCAGCTATGCCAGACATCCTTGAGGAAGTTGACATTTGTGTACTTTGAAAGAAAAAAAAGGAAAAGTGAATCCCAACTGCTTCCTCCTGCCCTTTTGATTAAAAGAACGGTAAGTCAGCAGGAGAGGTGCTGCTTTTAACAAGCAGGGGTGTGCAGCAACTGATTGGTATCTTTCTTTGAAAAAAAGTAGAAACGATTGATGTTAAACAACACTAATCAGAGTTGATTACAGGGACTGAATGAATTCGTTGATGGGAAAGAACCATACTTCCAGAGACAACAAAAGAGATTAGATAATTGTCAGGGGAAGAGTATTTGGAATAGTTCTGCTCATCTCTGACAACCAGGAATCGGTTCCCCTAGCTCTTCAACCATTCCTTAAAATAGGCATATATGTGCAATAAGTGCAGTTCTCTGCTGGGAACGTTGTTCTCTCCAAGCTCTACGTGGCTGGCTCTTTCTGTTCATTGAGATATCAGCCTTCCCTTACTACCTTATCTAAAGTAGTGCTTCCATCACAATCTGGATGGGCCTGAAAACTCATTTCCTGGCATTCCCAACCATCACTCTATCCTGTCTGGAACCACCTGCAGTTCAAGAATGGATCATACTCTGCCTTGCTTTGTACTTTTTTTTTTTTTTCTGTTACCTATACCTAGAATCCCTTTCTGTCCTTTCAAATACTTGCCTTGTTAACTTCCTCCATCCTTTAAGTTTCAGCTAAGGCACTAACTCCTCAAAACTTGTTATTGAGACTCCTCATTAAAAGTCAGAGTCCCACACCTCTGCTCTCTCACAGCTATTTATGCTTAACTCAATTACAGCAGGTTATCACCCTGTGTTATAATTAGTTGAATATTTCCTTTCTCTCCACTAGACTGAAAATATTTGGGAGCAGAAGCTATGTCTTTTGTCTCTTCATTTCTAATGCTTGCAAAATACACAGAACATACATGGGGTTTAATTAATACGAATGAATGAATGAATTCTCCCTACCTACCTACCTCCGTGTTTTAAAATCACTGCCTAAAATAAACAACAGAACCCAGAGGAAGAAATTCTTACACAGAATGAGTAACTCACTGATTATCTTTTTATCAAAAAGTCATGGGACAAAGGAAATGGGAAATTACATTTAGGAGCTTTCACCACTGCTCCTGTCTGTGGCTTCTAGATTGTTCTAGATACTGCTCTCAATACAAATATGAGAAAGAAACTGATTGAATTGATGTTATAATTTCTGTCTAGTGAATAAATGTGTTGCTTATTTTACAAAAAATTATACTATTACATTTATTGTTAATTATAATGCACTGTCTTTATAGGCTTCTCCTTTAGGAACTTCTAAGTACTCAACATACATCATCTGCCTAATGCTGTGTTCTGCCTCCTGTTAAGAATTTTATGCATACTGAATACATCACCTAAGTATTTTAGAAGATTGATAAATATTACATAATTAATGAATAGATTTTACTTATTTTTAAAAATAATTTCACACATTAAAATTCCTTAAGAAATGTGTTTTCTTCTTATTACATAGCAACAAGCAAACATCCAGGTCTTCTTCACTCAGTACCTGGAAATCACCCTAGGCTTTTAAAGGGGATTCATCCCAACTACTTCACAGCTACAACACTGTAATGTCATTTTACATTTTACTGGTAACTCCATTGAGCTTAGAAAGGAGTAACCGTTTACTAACATCTTAAGAATGCTACAAAGTCAAAGGGAAGAATCTGAATCACTTTATGCTCCAAAGACACCATTTGGACCAAACTGCCAAGCTGTTTTACCACATTTACCCAAATATTGGCTGCACCAGTAGCTAGAAGTTGGGAGTAATTGATGGATCTCAGGAACCTTTTTTATCATCGCTATGCCATTTTTATTTTTACTTTAATATGAGATTATCTTTTATTTAGTTTTTAAATATATTTGTTCAGTTGAAGAGGCAGGCTATATATTTCCACAGTTTAAAAATCAAAACTATATAAAAACGCCTTCACCACTTCTCCCCATCCACCTTTTTCTCTTTCCATTCCCATTAGTAACCACCTTCATTCATTAATTTTTTGTGTAACTTTCCAGTGGTCTTTTTATGCGAAAAAGTAAATATATGTTCCCTCCTTCCACCTCCTTATACAAAAGTTAAACCACTTTATAGGCTGTTCTCAATCTTGTCTTCTCCAGTATCTTTTGGAGGTCTTTTGCCATCCATACATAGAGAACTACCTTAATCTCTTTTATAGTTTTGCCGTATTCCCTTATGTAAATGCATCATGGTTTATTCTACCAGTCCCAATTGATAAACAATTGTTTTCATTTCAAATAATATTAGAGTGAACAACCTTGTATACAAATCATTTCATGGATGTGCAAGTTTATCTGCAGGATAAATTCTCAGAAATAAAATTATTGAACGAAGGGTTATATGCATCTTGAATTTTTTAAAAAATTGCTAAATTGATCTTGAAAGGGGTTGGATCGATTAGCAGCCCCATTAGCATATATAAAAGTACCTTTTTACCCCAGCATCAACAAAACAGTGTTTGGTTAAGCTTTTGGATTTTTTCCAATCGTATTGGTAAAAGATGGTATCTTGGTATAGTTTTAGTTTGCATTTCTTAAATTATAAGTGATGCCAACCATCTTTTTAAAATATGTTTAGTGGCATTAGCATTTATTTTTCTATAAGGTATCTGTTCATTTCCTTAACCTTTTCATTCTATTGAGTCATTAGTCTTTCTCTGATTAATTTCTTGCTATTTATACAATAAAGTGATAATCCTTTTATCTATATGAGCTGTATAAATTTTTCCCACTTTTTTTTTACTTTTCTTATGGATTTTTTTGGCCATACTGAAGTTTGTATTTAAATATAATCAGATTTACTAATTTTTTCTACATGACTTCTAGATGATGAGTTATAGGTAAAAAGTCCTTTCTTATGCCAGGATTATAAAGAAATTCACCAATGTTTTCTTTTAGTACTTTGATAATTTCATTTTTATATTGAAAAATATGATTCATTGAGTGAGAATTTTAAACCAGAAGATATTTTAAGGATAAAACAGGATCTGAGGAAAAGGAAACCATACTGTTCTCAGAGCTTGATCAGCTGTGGTGGACCTACTGTAATTTGCATAGTACATTAAATCTCATCCCTTTCTGCCAGTAGGATGCAATACAATTACAATGAAAATGAACAATCTGGATTTTAAAAATAAGAACAACCGTGTTTACCCCTTTAAGGTATTCACCTTTCTTCTTTCTGTGTTGCCCTTTGTTTGTTTGCTTATGTGTTTCTGTGAGAAGGCCATGTGCTAGCAGAAAGAGCATAAGCTAATAACATTATTTACTGGTACAAATTCTAGGGCTCTATTCAATTCAGCACTTAAATCTTACTGATAGTAAAATACAGACTAGCATTAAATAGTGCATACACTATAGATGGCCCTTGGAGTCAGAAGCCCTGAATTCATCTGCTGTACTCTAGAGCATCTCTCTCTCTGCCATGATTTCCATTTGTATAGAATGGAGAGAATTAGATTGTTGCTTCAGTAACAGGAAGAAAAAAATAGATACCCTTTTTTTTTTTGAGACGGAGTCTTGCTCGCTTAGGCAGGAATGCGGTGGTGCGATCTTGGCAGTGTCACTGCAACCTCTGCCTCCCAGGGTCAAGCAATTCTCCTGCCTCAGCCTCCTGAGCAGCAGGGATTACAGGCGCCTGCCACCACACCCAGCTAATTTTTGTATTTTTAGTAGAGATGGGGCTTCACCATGTTGGCCAGGCTGGTCTCAAACTCCTGACCTCAGGTGATCTGCCTGCCTCAGCTTCCAAAAGTGCTGGGATTATAAGCGTAAGCCACTGCACCCAGCCAAAAATAGATACTTTTAATTTAAAAGTGCTCTGAGTTGTATAGAAAATTGGTCCATGACATAATTAGCTGATGATATTTTCAAATTATATAATATATGAGTTTTTGAAGAGAGTTTTATGCAGAAGCCTCTTTTCCCCATATACCAGTTAATATGTGCTTACTTTCCTCATATTTCATCTTCTGTTTCAAAAGCAGTCTTTCAATAGGTATCTGTTCTAGGTGCTGGAGATATAACAGTGAGCAAAACACACACATTCAAATAATCCTTGTTTTCAAAAAGCTAACATTTGGAGAGAAAAGTCAGAAAGCAAACAAATACATACATAAAAACAAAGCATATCAGAAGTCAGTAACTGTGATAGAGAACAATAAAGAGGGAGCAGAATAGAAGTTGCTGGGAAAGGGGTATGTCTATGATGACTAGAATCAAAGAATCCTAAGCAGTTAGGAGTGAGCCTCAAAAGATATGTGAGATCTCAGAGTTCTATGTATACTATAATGACTTTCTGTATCATAGGAAGAACCTGAACTAGACATATGTGAGTAACCAGTCACTTATGAACATGGTGACTTTATTCAAAATCAAATGAGAGCTTATGTCAAACTCTTCTAGAGACAACTCACATGTGCTTAGGATACTCACCTCTCTCATCTCAGCCAGCCTCAGTATCAGCCTTTAGGTAACTCTGTAGAACTTGTTATTGAGAATGGAGGACCAATGCTAGTGTGATTAGGAGCTACTGAGATTCTTGTTCAAATCATGTGAGATGATTAACTTCAATAGATGCAGCATGATAATCTCAGCTGGAGTAGGACTCATTAGATATAAGGACCTTTTCTCTACCACTGATCTAACATATTGCCTGTGGAGCCTAAAGACCAGAGGTTGTGGTGGATTATAACACTCTTTACTGAAATTATGAAAGCTGGAGAGTTATTGACTGTGCTTTCTTCAAACCTAGATTATTGACAGAGTAATATTCCTTGGATGGCACTCAAACTCCTCTGTGATCTAACCCTAATTTACCTTCCCAGTTTTATTTTTACTACTCTCTTTCACAAACCAAAAGATCTGCTTTTTCCAATGTGTGATGACCTTTTTGTTCATGCAGTTTATTCTGCCTGAAATTTCTCATTGCTCTCTACACTTTGAAATCCCAAGTATCCTTCAATTCCAGTTTAAAACATCTGTAGTATGGAATCTCCTTCCTTTAGCCATTTCTTTAGGCCATAACTCATCTCTGTTTTATCTAGCTATTTATCTATTATCTATCTATATATCTAGCAATCTATTAATCATCTATCATCTATTTATCTGCCCTTTTCTGAGATACTTAATATTTATTGTATAATGAATAAATTAGATTTCTTATCTTTAGAAATTCAAGAAAGATAGAACCTGAGAAACAGAGGACAGATATGGGAATATGGGCAAACAGTAAAACAGAGTTAGTTTTGAGTAGATTCTATTGTCTGCTTATAGCAAAATATTAAATATAATATAAATTCACCTTGTTTGAATTGTTCTAGAACTAGAGAGTTTTGTCTTGAGGCTTCCCAGGCTGCTGCCATGTGTGAGATAATCTGGAAGAAGGTCTCCTTTTAGAATTTATGAAGAATACTTCTGAGCTAATGTGTTCAAGCTACATCATAAGGCTGTAGACTGTGCTTGCCTCTCTCATTTGATACCTGTTGGCATGCTGAGGTTGGATCTTATTTCCTACCTGAGCTCTAAAGATATGAAAGCTTAATAAGGCTTTTGTCCCCCTGATTAGTTGAATCTGGTATTTTCAAACATCACTGTTTTTCCTGAGGTCTGTGCAGCAGATGGCTTATTTTTAAAATTCCACTCTTAATTCCATTCTTTCTGAATATTTTCCATAAGTAAAAGGATGTCCCTAGAGAAAAGAAAATTAATTTAAGAATAAGTCCCAGTACCTCAGGAAAAGGCAAGCAACAAATGCAGCAGGTTGTTAGTAAGTATACAGCTTGGCCTGAGTTAGTAACATGATATACTTATATCTGATGAGTCCAAAGGGAGAAAATAGCACTTTAAGCCCAGAGTCAGGTTTAGTTATGAGTTGAAGGTGAAGTTAGTACTATTTAAAGTTTCATTTTATTTATAGGCCTCACTAGTGAGTGTAGGGTTTCCAAAAAAGTAGAATACATGTTTTCTAACTCAGAAGCCTTTCAATGTAATGAATATGATGAAGTTAATGCAAGTATTATTAATAATATGACTGAAACCTGTAACCAGAAATCCAGAGTAAATAGAGCACAATGAATTTACCTGATTGAGAATCTCATATTAAAGGAATTTCTAACTCTTATATATCATAATGTGTGGGATAGGGCTTTCAAGTGAAGTATTGTCATTGCATATAAATTCCATTAGATTTTTGTAACCAGATAAAAGAAAAAGAAAGAAATCATCTCTGGAAACTGCTTTAATACACTCGGGAATTTTCAGACCAAGGAGCCTAAGGAGAGAGAGTTAAGAGGATCTAGAACATGTTACCAATCCACAGACTGCTTCCAGTAAAGCTCCTATAGACCCACCCTCTACCTGAACCCCCTGCCTTACATCAGGTCCTCATCTCAATCTGTCTGGAATCCTTTTCTGAGATTTTATAATGTAATTGCTCTTTGATTTGATAACAGATATTGAGCCTATACCTTTTCATAATCACCTTAACCAGAACACATCCATTATGCAAAGGAAGGAAACTTGTAGAGCAATAGTGATGTTTATTTTAGTTGTACTAAGTGCTTTCACTTACATTATCTCAATTGGTCCTCAAGGTAAACCTCTGTGGTGGGTGCTGTCCATTTTAGAGGTGAGGAAAATGGATCCTTAGAGAAATTTTATAACATTTTATTTGGAATCTTATGGGCTCACTCTCTCTCTTTCTCCTCCCACTGCCCTTCAACCCCCATAGTATTAGAAAAATAAGAAAGCTCTGAACATGGTTTGGACCTCTCAGTAACAGTCATGTAACCCTGATCTAGATAATGATCTTCAAGAAGATTTGGAATGAGCCTGATGTAGATTTCTTCATCTACTTCTTAGTAGACTTGTGACATTGGGCAAGTTTTTCAACATCTCTATGCCTGGGTTTTCTCATATATAAAATGGGAATCACAGCAACAATAATAATAATAGAGGTATTTTTGGAATTAAATGCAAATAATGTAAGTAAACTGCCCAACCTATAGAAAGCAACCAGTGAGAGTTAGCCATAAAAATTATTATTGTTATTATTTTCTTCTTTTCAATAACAGCAACAACAGAGGTAGGAAAATTCTTAAATTTGCCAAAAGTTAAATAAGGTACTTAAAAGATGAACAGTAACACCAAGGTATTTTGCATGAAAGAGAGGGTTCATACTCTTCTTCAGAAAATGATCCTCAGCAAAGGAAGTATTAAAAGGTATTATAATTACCACGTCAGTTGCTTAAAATACCACACCAGGTTTATCATCTTTCTGTGTTTTTTCTTCAACTTTATTAGCCTTTGAAGAAGTTCTAAGGCAGAACTCCTTACAGGGAAGCATCTCTGTGTATTCAGAAGAGAAGAACATTTCTAAGTCCTCCAGAAACTATTTCAGTATGTATACTATAATAACTGTGGGGCATGAGGCCACTACTGCCTTCAGCTTCATGGCTTCCATCATGAAATGCCATGTATTGTTATGAAGTATCACAGAGATCATGTTTTTCAGGGGGCAATAGCAGATGAATAAAGAACCTGTGTAATTTAGGGAGTGTCACATACAGCCTATGCTATTTCAACAATGTCCTGGCAACTAAAAACAGTCTGCAAGATAAACCTCTGTGGTGGGTGCTGTCCATAAACAGTGCGGTGGTGAAGGTGTCTAAGAAGGTATATAGCAGAACAAATGATACATAAAGTTGTTTGGGATCTTTTGTTCTGTAAGTAAGGATCTTTCTTACTTACAATGTACAAGGGAGAAGGGACTTTAAAACTGGACACAACCCCGCAAAAATTTGACAGTGGTTATTGTTGGGTCAGAGAATTACAAAGCTTTTTGTTGTTATACTTCATGCTTTTGTAGTGTTTTCAAGGTTATTGTAACTAACATGAATTACTATTACATAATTATTTCGGCGATGCTTTCTTTTTGAAATATCATATATTAAATTTTCCAGTATAGAGAAAAATGAAAAGAAAAAATTCCTTATAATCTTGCCACTCACATATCCCTGTTGGCATTATATTTTAAACATATGTTTGAAGAATTCAAATAGAATAGAAAAATATATAATTAGAGGTAAAATTCTCCATCTTATTTTCCCCAAATACATCAAAAGTATCTTATATATACTTCCATAAAAAATGCTTGTGTATATTCCTATCTATCTATCTGTAATGAATGTGTATATATGTTTACTAATTTTCTTTATACAAGAGGGATTTAGCATTTTTAATGTCATATCCTGTCATATAGCACATTTAAGTCCACTTTATTCTTTTTTTTTAGCAACTTTACAGTATTCTCTGTAGGATCTATAACACAGTTTGTATTACAATCATTGAATATTTGGTGAACACTCTTACTTATATAATGAAGGAAATTTTAGTAATCTTTATTAAGTGTTTTTTACACCTTTGTCTGAAGTAAACGAAAACCTCCCTGTGTATTATGCACTTACAGGAGAAAATCGTTGTATTTGTGTGTATGTATGTGAAAGTTAGAGAAGATTTCTTTGAACCTTAATTTTACAGTATAAAAATTTTACAGTCTAAAATGACAGAATGGCCACAGGCAAAGTGAATAATGTCTCTTTGTGATCCTGGTTGAATTGTGGCCTCACATGGAAGTTGGCTTACTTCTTGAGAGTTTTAATGCAGTCACTGATTACAGTGTCTGAGATTTTACTGCAATTTCCATTTGAGTTAAAACTGATTTTGTCTTCAAAATAAAAGCCTTTAAAGACAGGGAAAATAATTATTTTTCCCATGGCAGGAAATCTAAATCCTTTCATTTTATCTCTTAACATAAAAAAGAAAAGTACTAAGAAATTACTGAAAAGTTGATGCAAAAACAAAACCTCTATTGAGTATTTGAGCTATGGAATTTTATTCTCCAAGTATATACCTGCGAATGTCCCATATATCCAAAATAGAGCTAGATGTAGGAAAATAACTGACACCAAGGCTTTTTGTGATGCTAGTAAAAAGGCAGCTAGGCTTTGTGAAACCATGTTGCTGCAAGTTAAAAACCAAAACAAAAAACTTAACCCATGTGCTTTTGAATTGGAAGGAGAATTTTGTTTGTGGGCTTTGGCATGATTGCTTTATGTAAAATGTGGAAATTGTACAACTCTAATATAGAACAGTAAATGCACAAACAAGCCATATTCTGACCTTGAAAGTGTGACTGCTTTCAATGGCACAGTGTATCAAGGTCAAGAGAAGGTGCTCTCAGCAGATGGAAAACTTTCAAAGTAAAAAAAGCTTCCTTTACATTGAAAATATATTGAATTGCACATGATTTCTGAGGAATACTTGGTCGTTCTAGTTATAACCATGGCTCACTTTTGTTATTATGTGTCAAGTAACTGACTTGTATATTTTCCTGGCAGATGTTTTTTGTGGAAAGGCAGGAAAAGAGAGGTGAAGGAAGAAGGCATTCCTTAATATCGTACAATAAACCCACTAGGTGTCACTACTTTCAGTAGGACTGTGGTGAAGAAAATGTCAGAGGACACATTTGTGTCTTGGCAAAAAATAGATTTCATGACACCTTGACTTTTCACCTTTTGTGCATATGGAGAACTGCTGAGGAGGCTCCAGTGCTTATCTGTGCCTGTGACTCTATATTTTTTTATTTTGAATTTGCTTTAAGATTGAGTTGGGCAGTATTTATATTTGAACTATATTTTGCTCAGAAATAGTTTGTTGAAGCTATTCTGTATCATGTATCTCCCTTAATTTTTAAAATACCATGCAATGAAATGATTAAACGTGTTTGAGTGCCTTGGTAACACAATGCATTCAAAAGGCTTGATCTCACAGCCTGTGTATGGAGTTATGATTGAGATTTAGATATGAGATGCCACATGCTTTCATGTCAGTGTTATGGAAGTGATTTTCTTCTTTCTTGTTCCTTTTCTGCCTCTCATTCTGTGCTCTTACTCTCCTCTTGCTCTTCCTTTCTCTCTCTCAGTTTCATGAAAATTCATTTATCTGTGACATTTAAAGACTGTCTGAGAGGTGTCTGGAGCTGTGGCCGGCTGTGTACATCAATAGTTTCTTAGAATCTGGCACTCTGTCAATATTTGGGGGCCTCAATAACCACACTTAAATGCAAATCCTACCAGCCATCATGTTCTTAGTGTCTCAGTAACGTCTCTGAATGAATGGATATTGTCATGTCAAACCCTTTCACAACTGGCAACACTTGGTAAACAATACATAGGCATCTTGCATTTGCCTTCTGCACCTTTCTGTTTGTCTGCCTCATTTATATGATGTCATCTTTCCCCTTACATACAAAAATAGGAATCTTCAAAAAGTAGTATTATAAAAATTGAAGTAAATGGCATCATTGTGCAATCTAAGTTTTGTGGGTTTTACAGTATATATATGGTGATGGCATATAGGCAGTACTTTTTAAGGTTATATTCTATGTAGTTTTTGTTTGGTTGGTTTTTTTTGTATTTTTGTTTAGGTTATGATATTTGGCCAAAATTGTTGTTACTGTTTTATGATGGAAATATATATGGCTCTAAGTCCATTGAGACCTTCTAGTTGAAGTCTCCATAGCTTCTGTGTGAGCCTAGTGTTAGAGAGATTTGGCTAAATAAAGAAGAAATACTACTGTGTTGAGAGATAAGGTTGTTCTCTGAAAGAAAAACTATTTACATTTTCAAACGTTTCTCAGTTGTCCTCCCTACTCTATCAATTAAATGTCCCATTTATAAATTGAATAATTGAAGCATTATTATGTCAACTTTCCCATGAACTGCCCTAGATGATAGCATATTGGACTTTCAAGGTCTACAAGGGATACAAGTATTATAGCAACATCTTTGTTACTGAGCTACTGTGAGCTCTTAACCCATATGTAACCTTGACCGTATCTTGTGACAAGAATACATCAGGAATCTGAACTTTAAAGAAAGGAATGGGAAAGATGAGTGCTTACCAAATACCAGCCTTATCTTAGAGATCTGTGTCCAACCTAGGATAAGCATGCAAAACTTTGCCCAGTTTTCAGCCGTGCTCAGCTTAAATAACCCAGGTTTCCAGTTATCCAAGGGAATATCCTGGAACTCTTAATGCTCCTTGGAGGAATTATTAAATGGCCTCTTCCTTGGACTCATTGAACCAGCAGTAACTCCTAAGTTGGATGGACCCAGATCTAGCTCAATCTTGATTACAACTCAGGTTTCTAACATTTGAGTACTTGCTTTTCATGTAGGTGCTCAGCATCTGCTATATACCATGTATTTCAAGGTGACTTGTTGAGACTGATAAAAGAAATGTCTAATGAACAGCATTAATGCAGTCTTAATACAACTCAGGACAAACCCAGAACCTATAGGACCTTTAGTTTCACATCAGAAAGGGAAATTTACATATTATTGCCTCATAATTATGAGCCTTTTGTAGGCTAACAGTGCATTTGACCAGATATAAATGTGGCCTCCAGATATTATGTCATATGTATAGAAGTTTTCATTGTTTGAGTCCAATCAGTCATTGCCTTTGGTAGAAGGAAGTTCCCTTTGGAGTTTTGTACTAAACTAGGCAGCACGGAAGGACAAATGAATTTTTCAAGGGCTCCAATGACCAGAAATCATCTGGTAATATGAGGGCTGACCCCAAAGTTTTTTAAATGAAGAAAGAAGCATGAAGGCTAAAAGAATAAGAAAAAGGAAAGTATGCTATGTAAGTATAAATGCATCAAGGAATTCGGTATTTTTTTCCTAATCCATATATATTAGACTAACATGCACAGCTTCTAATGAAGAAACACACATGCTCTCCTGACTCTGTCTATAGTTAGATCTGTTTCTGTGGTCCCAGAAAGAAGGCAAATAAAACATAACATACACAGCGTTAACCATAATTTTTATACCATTGAAACTTCACCTCAAAATATAATAGAGAACATTTTTGGTATTTTCCATGGATGGCTTAGAAACATGCCTTTATTACTGTCAGTAAGATTCATCTGCCATACTAAAACCTTACCCTCTTTTTGCTGTGGATTCAGAATTGTATGAGTATATATTACATCTGTTCTTCATTGTATACTGTTTTTTTATGCTATACACTAATCCTTTCTGGAGCAGAGGAAGAAACAGGAATGAGATGAGAACATAGAATTAGCCTACAGAATATATAGTTAAGAATATGAGAAATTGTGTTTGCTTGTAGATCACTAATAGACACACTTTGGAACTATATTTTAATTTGTGAGTTGCAATTTAACCATCTCTTTTCAATTAATACTAAAATATTTTTCGCCTAAAGTAGGCAAGATTTGGATTCTTCTTCTTTAGAAATCCTAGCAACTTCTTCAGCTCTTTCTTCTTTAATATATACTTTGACTACTCATCATAAAGTGAGAGAAATGAGGACAGTGGGACATACGTGCTGAGGGAATGTGCCTGATTCTACCTCAGCAAGGGAGGCACGTGTATTGACTTTAACCTTAACTACTCCTGCTGAAAAAGAAATAGCTATCTGACTGTCTGGCTGGAAGTCAACAGAACACTTGAAGGAGTTGTTTAAAAGGTCTACCTTAACGCAATATAACACAAGGGTGTGGGTCTCTGTTGAATTGTGCCTATCATTTGGCATCACAATGTTGATGTTGCTGTGATGCCTAATGATAGGCACAACTCAACAGAGACCCGTACCCTTGCTCCAAAAGACACTAGGAGTAAACGGACTATCTATGACCAGTTCCGTGTTTTTAGTCACAGGGACACCTTTATTCAGAAATCTCCCCCCTCCCCTATTTTTAAACCAATAAATTTTCATTCTTCTTTTTAGTTTATGAATTTATGGTGATTCCCACTCCTGCCTTACTGAAAAATATACTTACCAACTTTCACCTCAAAAGAACTCCAAGTAAGAGATGTTACCACTAATAAAAGAATGCTTTTTAATACTTCAAGAGATCTACTTTTTTATAACAGGTTGATACTGAATTTTTGATGCACATATCCCAGAATAGAGGGCATTGCCATTGTTCCTTTTGCAAAAATCAGCCTTTGACATTGCTATACATGTCTCCATAATGAAAATTTTCTTTTCCTCAATAACTGTAAAACATACTTTTCAGTTTCTGCTTATGTCATAGTGGCCTGGGAGCTACATATTTAACCTGCAGTCATAGACCCAGCAACCATTTATGCCCAGAAGTAATTAATGTTGATTTATGTATGTGAATCTGTTCAAAGTATATACTAGGAGTAGAATAGATTGTGAATGTATAAGAATAGATAAAACAGATAGAAAATGTAAAATATAGATTTTTATAGAATACAATTTTATAAAAACAAAACACTGGATGAAAATAGAGAAAAGATTGGACTAAAGAATAGAATAAGTAATCTCTTTAGTGGAAGATTCTCTATAACTTAATAGATAAGCTGTTTATTAAAAACATTGTGTTTACATTCAATGAAATTTAAAAATAAGTTAGTTTAGAAATTCAAACTCTTGCATAAATGGTGCTAGTCTATGGCTGATCACCCAGGAAGATTGCTATTATTCTTGAGTTCAGCTTACTAGTTTGTGGTTGATGATACTTTCATATTTACCTTCATTGTCTCTTCTGCCAAAAGGAAACTCATTATTTGTGAAAATGCACCTAAATACAACCATTTTTAATGATTCTCTCTTGCAAGTTATAGACATGGAACTCTAACTTTCATTCAACAATATATTCTAGGAGAGACCTAGTAAAATTGATTTGCCTATCGTTTGATGATACCAGAACACAATGCCTTGATAATATATTGTCTTATTTTTTAGCCCAGTGAAAGTTCTGCTGAACTAAGGCAAAGCCAGTGTTATGATATAACTCCACATAATCAGCAGAGACGTTAATTCTGTCTCAAATACCAAAAAAAAAGAAAAGAAAAATTATAACCTATTTATTTTGTGCCAAGCACTTTACAATTCTCAGGAAATGATTAGTAGGGGATGAGACTCAGTATTGAGAAATATAGAAGTGGCATGCTATTGAGGCCAATCCGAATCTGGCTTGATAATCTAGACTAGATACATGTTTTCCAATATTGGCAAATTCGGCATATTCTAAATTATTGTTAGAGGCATTTCAAAACCTCAAAATAAAATTAATTTTAGTTTAAAATTATATTTTAAGGAATAGGCAGGGAAGAGTGATGCAAAAATCACGTTAACAACAGGATACCAGAACTTCTAAATGGTTGCAAATCATTATTTTAGATGTTGAGAACAAGGAATGCATGCTTTCAAAGTGCAATGCTATTATGTACAGTGTCCAAATAACAACAATTTGAGAGATAAGTGTAACTAACCACTTTAGAGGGAGGACTAAAATGAACACTCAGTAAAACAGGGAATAAACAAAATGTTGTTAAATAAAAGTTATTGTTAGTTTTCTTCAGGAGAGAAAGCAAACCTCAAAAGTGGCATTTCATCCACTACTTCTTCATCGCTTGTATAGAGAATTCCAAATAGCTATATTAGTTCGCCTGTACTAACAGCTGCTAAGCTAACACCACACACCTGAGCATGCTTATCCCTGTTGCTTCTTTTGTGTGGGATTGTCTTCTTTTCTCCACAAATTTAAGATTCTAAAATAATAGACATGTAACTTGGTTTCTTTTGAATCTTGTAAGTCTTATATTTTTCATTGTCAATGGTGGTTTGGTAAATGTCACTGATGGACTGAAAATAAAGAATGACTACCTCTCTGGGAAAAAATAGCATCTAGAAGTAGAGCATAAAAAGTTAATCAAGAGTGTGAAATTTAAAACTGAAATTTAAAAATAACTATCTATAATGGTGGAATGTATAAGAAGAATGCAGAATATAGATATTTCTCTTAGTTCTTATGAGCATAGATTAGATGCTTAATCATGCTTGTTCTGATTTCAGATAAAACTGAACACAAACATCTTAGAGAGACAGAATTATCAAACCCCTCTCAACAAATATAAATTTAACATTTTGGGGGAAAAAAGTCTCAAGGAAAAGTTAAAGACATTGACTTTTTTTTAATCTTGGAAAAAGGAATGTTAAGATTGACAGCTAATAGCTGTTAAGCAAGTAATGAGAAGTAGGAAATAAGGTTTTCTCTCTTTTCTTCACTAAGGTCCAATAATGATCAAATATGATGCAACAGAAAATCTTTAGGTTTGATAATGAGATAGATTCTTAATAGTGAGTGCTAAACACTGAGAGGGAAGTTATAAGATTATCCCCTACAAAACTCTTTAACCAGGATAGGCTCACATCTTTCTGGAATGGTCTGCATGTGTCAAAGAGAAAGGAAGAAGTGTCCTCTCTAAGTGGTTCACATTTTCCAGGTGCTTTCTCCTTACCTTTTGTTTTCCTTAAAACTACTGTTACTTGGAAGCAAAAAACTGCCAAAAGTCACAAGGACTTCCAAATGTGCTTGACCAGGATGAAGGCAATAGAAATGCCACCAACATTTTAATGGAGATTAAAGGATCACTCTAAATTACCATCATTTCCTATAATTGATTTACTACAAACTTGAAATTGTGGGCACAGCTGCTGAAATTTTTTTTTTTTTAGACGAAGCCTCACTCTGTCACCCAGGCTGGAATGCAGTGGCATGATCTTGGCTTCACTGCAACCTCTGCCTCCTGGGTTCAAGCAATTCACATGCCTCAGCCTCCTGAGTAGCTGGGATTCCAGGCACCTGCCATTACGCCTGGCCCATTTTTGTATTTTTAGTAGAGACAGGGTTTCACCACGTTGGCTGTTCTTGGTCTCGAACTCCTAACCTCAGGTGATTCGCCTACCTCAGCCTCCAAAAATGCTGGGATTACAGGCGTAAGCCACCATGCCTGGCCTGAAAAAAAATTTATAATATTATAATACTTGCGAAGAAAAGGATTAGAGCATATTGTTCAGTGCTTTGTTTAAAAAATGTGCAGTAGACTTTTAGTGGAAAATTTATCACATTTCACTTTCTGTTTGTTGCTGTCAATATTCAAACCAAACCCATTACCAATATACTCAAACATTTCCCTCCTATGGCATTAAGTGAAATATTTTTGATTCATCTCCAAAAATATGAGGTTAACATGTGTTGGTGGTATTTGCTATGAAATAAGGGGAGAGATCCACAGAATGGAATTACAGAAAAATACACCATCAATTCAAACACACACACATGCATATATGCATGTGAATATGCATATGCCAAAGTATATATTTACCCCCAGGTCTTTATACTTATAAGTATTTTTCTAGGAACTGAGGCTATATAGGTAAAAATATGTTTCTGTCGCTTGAGAATGCTCACTAATTGGTGGGAAAAATAGACATGAAAACAATTTTTATGCAAAAAGATGTGTATTGAAGTAAAAGTATATGCAAGGTGTTATGTAAGTTTGCCTGGGAGAGTTCTGGTTTAAGCCTGTAGTCTTGGTATAATTAATTATAAGGCCCTTTCACCCTCAAAAATATTCCTGTTTGGACAATAAATTATATGGTCAGTTTATAAATAGCCATATCAATCAAAGATGCCTGAGATTGTCAGGGAAGATTTTCCACAGAATAGGACAGAAAATCAAAGATATTAAGATTGCTTTGCTACATGTTTTACCTACATCCAGATGGAAATGAGAAATGGGTGTGACTGACTTTTATTTCTCCCTGGCTTGTCAGAGGGGTAGAGTGGGAATTTAAATCATGTTGGGTGAGGAGGAAGTGACGAGGCAGGACAATCTAAACCCAGTTGTTGATATGTGATACACACAAGGGTCGTCATTAAATGAGCCATTAAAGTAATAGTTTTCTGAAGCTCTGAACTGAAGGGTAGGGTGAGAAAGAACTAGATGCACTAGGGGGAATTTTAGAAAGATACATTATGATATGGTTTGGCTGTGTCCTCACCCAAATCTCCTCTTGAATTGTACTTCCCATAATCCTCATGGGTCTTGGGAGGGAAGTGGTGAGAGGTCATTGAATCATGAAAGCAGTTATCCCCATGCTTTTCTCGTGAAAGTGAGTGAGTTCTCATGAGAGCTGATGTTTTAAGAGGCTTTTCTCCCTTTGCTCAGAACTCATTCTCTCTCCTGCTGCCCTATGAAAAAGTGCCTTCCACCATGATTGTAAGTTTCCTGAGTCTTCCCCAGCCATGTGAAACTGTGAGTCCTATAAACCTCTTTAATTTATAAGTTACCCAGTCTTGGGCATTTCTTCATAGCAGTGTGAGAACAGAATAATACAGATTAAGAGTCAACATAAAGAAGAACATTTTGTACAGACAGAAGTGTCCTAAAGTGGGACTCTCCACCTCACAGTGGAGAGGTCCATGCCCTGGTGGTATGCAGCAGAGGCTGAGTGATCACTGTGAGCACTAGATCAAGACCCAGACCATGGATTATTTAATGTTCTTTACCATAGACTTGCCCTGGGATCTTAGGATTCTTCAGGCATGGGGATTTTTCAGTAGCTACTAAGAATTCTGTGTTTGAGAGACCCCAAGAAGTTTAAAAAAATGTGGAAATAGTATAAGTAAAAATTTTACATAAGCTGATACCACTCTTGTGACCCCTCTGAACATACACTAAAAAGAGACCAGGGAATATAATGCAGATCTCATTGACTTTATTCTTTGCCATCCATCAAGGAAAGCAGCCATTCCTTACACATAATGTTCAGGAGACATTCCTCACTCAGGTTTCCACTGGTTGGACACATACCCATTTTAAGATTGAGTAGCTGCAAATGCTTGCTTATCAGCTTGATTTGCATACCTCTGAGTTACATACGAATGGGACTCGTGGCAAAGCTATCATTAAAGAGAAACAAAGCAGAAGACCGAACAAAGGATACATGCTGTGCAAAGTTTGAAGTTAAGACTGTTTCAGTGATCCTTGTCATGGTAAGAAAGATGTCCGCCCCTTCCCCCACCTAAAAACGAATAGCAGACAAGTGACAAAAGAAGACTCCCTGGAAGTAATATGGGTGCAAGAGTAGGATGAACTAAAGGCTATACACATGAAGAGAGAGAAAGGAGTTGGCATGGACACAAGGAGATGCCGCCAAACACCCTCCATTCATAGCACAGAGATACGTGATTAGGTTAGAATCACTTACCTCTTCCCCAGTGCATTAAAGTAGGAATAGGTCAGGCCTGGAGAAAGAATGATATCTTAATGAAACTCAGCTTTCTCAGAGGTCTAACAAGGATGGCAACACAGATAGAGCCAGAATCTTCTCACTGGCCCTTTTGTATCAAATTAATGAATTTCTGCATTTATAGACTGAAATGTTTTCCAGTAAGCAAGAGAGAAAAGGCTTCTGAAGGCAGTGGAAATGACTTTCATTCTTTAGTGGTTGAGAGTATATGGGCTTTGGAATATAAGAAAACTAGTTTCACATCTCTGCAGCTTACATAGTTATAGTGTCAAGTACTTGAATCCCTACATTTTAGTTCTCACATCAGAAAAAATATTGAGCATGCATATGCCGTAGAATTGTTGTAATGATTAAATTACACATGTAAATTGCGTAATACACATAGTGTCTGCCAAAGGATCATTCACAATAAAATTTTTATTCAATAGTACTATTATCGCTTTCTGTAACATTCTCTAGTAACCCTTTCTAAGCTCTGACCACTTTATATCATTACTTTTGTCTAGTCCTTGACATTCCTCCCTGTTCCAGCTTTGACTTGCTTGCCCAGATAGTGTACATCTGTGTCTGCTTCAAAGCCTCATTCTATTGTGTTTTTTAAGAGTTATACCTAGAGTTATGTATAAATTCAGTACCAACAATGGGCAAAAATGTAAAATTGTAAAAAGAATAAATGATGTTGAGAGAATGTCATTCTTGTTCTTGAGTTCTGAAGGCACTCTTCATCTTTTGTAATATTGACCCTGAGACCATTTGTGTCAGATGGAAAAGGAACATGTATCATTATTTTTTACCCTCCTCCCCAAAGGTTAAAATGACTTGGAGAAACTCAGCGACTTCAGGTGAAGAATCTAATGAGAGGATTTTGATTCTTGATCTCAGATCTGCCAGGGTCTCCATTCACTATTTAAAAGTTAGCCTAGTGAGTATGACCCTAGTTATTAATTTGATATTATGATATTACTTTATTTTACCACAGCTAAAATGTTATCTGGATTACTATTGACCCTGTAGTTACCCATAAAATATAGAGAGAAGGCAGTGTAAATTCTCTTCTCAACAGCTAAAGTGGTCCTTGTCACCAAAACAATCAAATGCTAGATCACATGTCAGTGTGTGACATGGCCAGGCCTTAGCTTCTCAGATCTACTTGTTACAAGTGAGTTTATGTGCCTTGAAGCATATGGCCTTGATATATGATCCCAGAGCAAAAGGGCAAGGTATTTCAAGCTGGCCACAATTTTATTGACTCTCACAGGCTTGCTTTGTAGTCATTCCAATAAACGAGATGGGAAATTTTTGATGCTCCAAGCTATCCAGTCTTCAGGACTTCATTTCATGATTCAGAGTCCAACTAAACAACTCAAGAGAGCTTTTGTGTGACACTGTGACCACAGGAACAAATAATTGCTTAGTAATTCTCTTTGAGGTAGAAAATTCTAAACATGGAGGAACCATTTCCCCTTAATAGGAGCCAGAAATCCTGTAAGTGCTTGAAATGGCATTCACAAGTCTGAATGGTAAACAGATAAAAACAGGAGCGCACCAGTTGCACAAATGACTTGCTTGTCACAAACTTGTCATTGCAGTAATCTAACATTTCTTTCACAGAGCCCGATGGAAAGTATGGAACAAACAGGCCCTGCTGACGTTTTGGCTCTGCTAAGCCTTCCTCCGAGTTAAAGCATCTGCAGCATCTTCCTGTTCTAGACCCTTTATCTGCTGAAGTTAGCTGATATTGTACATGTCAAAGAAATGTTTGACTATTGCATTAACAAGTTGATGACAAGCAAGTTATTCTTGCAACTGAAATACTGCTGCTTTTAGCAGGCTGCCATTTTGACCTTCATTTTATTATGCAGAAGAACCCTAATAGAGCACTAGGGAGAAACCATTGTGGTTGCCCCAGGCCTATACAAAGACCACCTGTCTAGGGCTTAGGTGTAGTGATATAGGGGGCATACCAGGCAGGTCCATCAGAGTTATGGATGGAATTCCTTGTAAAACATAAATGTTGTGAATGCATTAGGCTGTTTCGAAGATTGTTCTTGAAGGGGTAAAGTGAACTGCACAGAAATAGATTTCTTCTTGCATCCTCTCTACCCCACACACATGTGCACATTGCCTGTGTATGCTTTATAGAATGATAGTAGCTAAGAAACCCAAATGAAAATTTTATATACCAGCTCTACACATAGTTTTTGCCAGCTGTTGGAGTTCCTGCCGTCAGTAGCCTCCCTTAACCTCCTCTGCACTCACCATAATACCTGGAGTTATCTAAGTGCAGTAAGACCCATGCTTTCATCCCCTCAAAAGCACTGTATCTCTATTAGCCTCCTCACAGAAAATTTAGGCAGCCCTTTCTAGGACATCACCAGTTCATTTCCAACCTCAGCCACCAGCAGGGAGTGCTCCTACCCTGTGTAACTTCAGCCTCTTGCCATTCTGTTTGAGGAATCTTCCTCTCCTCAGGGACCCACCCTTGGGGTTGCTTGAGTGTGTAGTCCAGAGGGTCCCAGCCTTATTAGCATACAGACCCTGTAATAGGAGCCTTGCCTATTGTACCCCTCACACCAGTGTTTTGCCTTTCTTGGTGCCACAGGTTTATCACCACTTGGAACAATGGAGAGTTTGCCCTAAGACTTTGGCCTTTTCTTATTTCCAAGGTGTCAGCTTCCTTGTATTCTTTCTAGACCCTTCAGGTCTGCTAAGGGTACATTGATAGTGTTTTGTCTGATTTAAATATTGACATGAAAAACTTGCATTCTCAGACTTATTTTCTGGCTGGTGCCTCAGGTACTCTCATTTTCAAAAGTTTTGTGTAAAAATGATTATCATTGTCCAGCCATGAGAACCAGATTTCCTGCCAAAGTGGTGATGTGGCTTAACTTTCTTTTAGGCTTGGCAGATTGAACACGGTACTGTCTCCAGGATGAAATGTTTTACGCCCATACCAAATATCTCTTGCTGTAATCTACACCTTAGCTTTGTGGAACAACTACCTCAGAGGACAGGTGGGAAGGGTGTGAGAAGAGAGCCTTGTGTTTTAACAGGATTAAGGATAGTATCCCTGGGAAAAAAAGGTGAAGATAGTTTGAGGCAGCACTTAAAGTTTCTGCAAAAGAAAATACGTAAATGAACAATTTGAATGTTAAATGGAATTTCATCGGCTTTTTCTTTCTAAAGTTGCTAATAGGATTTCCATAATGATTTTGTGTTTTCTTTCTTAATAGAACTTAAATGGCAAATAAATGATAATGCTATTTTTGATTTAGAAAAAAATAAAAAGGTTTTGTGGGAGTTCTCTTTTTAAATAAACATTAGGGAATAGATAATGGCAAACAAAAAAAAAGTCTTTCTTCCTAATCAGAGGGTTAACTGATCAGTGTGTGTATGTGTTTTTAATATTTATTTATTTACTTATTTGATCGTTTGTCTATTTATCGTAAGGAAATTAATAAAGGAAAGAAGAAAACACCTTATGATAAATTATTATCTCGTTAGATTAATATAATATTAGAGCTAGAAAGGGTTGGAAATGAGTTTGACTATCAAGCTATGACTTTATATCACACTCACTTTAGAAATGTGAATGTTGAGACCCAAAGATGTCTAATCAGATGAACCAAGATGCGCAGTAGGATTGTGGCAGAGCTAGGCCTAAAACTTTCATTTCAGGCAATACTCTCTCAGAATTTACATTACATTTTTTAAAGCTTTCTTTTAAACAATGACAGTCTCATTTTAATAATTTACACTGATGTGCTTAAATCTAATAGGACATTTGCTATTATAGTAACTGAGACTTCACATTGGATACACCAACTAAGGAATATACATTCAAACAGTTCGAAGACATTTCTTTCTAAGCTGTTTCTTATTTGCATAGGGTAAGGAACCTTCGTTAGTTCAATTAATTTTTATCTTTTGTAAGATTTCAAAGAAACACTTGCACCATTCCTGTTTACCTAAAAACATGGTTTTTAAATGAATCTGTTTCTTTAATAAGTATTCACTTAAGTAGGTCATACTCTAACATTCTTGGAGATAAAAAAGTCGTTTATCAGATTAAAAGAAATCTGGTTTTTATTCCCACTTTTAACCATGTTTGAGTTGGTCCTTGTAATTGTTGGTTTCAACAAAACACTAAGTCAAAAAATCAATGTTTGTGTTTATTTTTGTTTAATATAAGAGAAAACAATCCATTTATCTTTTTGCAGTTATGATACATAAATACTCTATTTTTCATTTATGCAAACTTAGTTTTTGAGGGTTTCCTTTTTATTTCATTTATCTGCTTTTGCATTTTTCAAACATCTGTACCATGGTTAGTGGCTAGAGTAGCAGTGGCTGGCAATTTTCCTTCACATTGTGAGAGAAAGAAAAGTGACTGGAATAAAATCTTGCTTTCCATATGGCTGACTTGAAATGCAGCATTGAAAAGGTATTGTCTCTTTCTTTTCTGAAACCAGAGGTGAAATCCACCAGCCAATAGCAGTATTAATACCAAATCATCTGTTGATTCTGTTGATTCATGTCAGTAAACTCTTTGGCAATGCATGCCCCCTTCCTCAACTGAAAAACCTAAATAGATGATCTTTGTGCATTAGCAGCATCCATCTATATCAACAATGTATGCCTCTGTTTACTCATTTAAGGAAGCCTGAGATTCTACAGTCGAAGAATGAATGAAAACTTTTGCTTTTGATTCAACAAAATGATCACTTCATAGGCACGTTTGGCTATGAAGTCCTTATTAATATTGGGCTCTATTATCAGAGATAGTGAAGAGAAGATGATACTAGTGCTTTCTTCTACCTCAATTAATTCTCATTAGGAAAAACTATGGTGTTTGTCTTATACATTTTCTAATGTAAAATATTTTAAACACAGACTAGGCATGGTGGCTCACACCTATAATCCCGGCACTTTGGGAGGCCAAGGTGGGCAGATCACTTGAGGTTAGGAATTAAAGACCAGCCTGGCCAACCCTCTAGCCTGGTGCACTCTAGCCTGGTGGATAGAGTGAAACTCTGCTCCCTTACCCCCCAAAAAAAGAAAAAAAAATGGCTACACTCTAGCCTGGTGGATAGAGTGAAACTCTGTCTCCCCCCTAAGAAAAAAAATTTTTAAACACATATAAAGGATAATATGAAATACAAGAATCCAGAACCAAGTTAAACAATTTGGAACATTTGTTTCTGAACCTATTTTTTATTAATTTATTATAGGTTATGTACAGTAAACTAGGCAAATTAGGTGTATGCCTTGATGAGTATACATGTGACAGCACCCAACCTAAGATACAGAATATCTAGGAAGAGTCCCTTGTGTGTGCCCCTTGAAGGTGATATTTTCCACAGTTTTAACAAAAGTTAAAAAACAAGCAAAACCACTGTGAACTCTATTATCATGAATTGGTTTTACATAAGCCATATATTTTGGTTTATATAAAATGTATTCTTCTGTATGTATTACTAAAATTTATTTATCAGTTTTCTCATTGTTAGACATTATTTTCAATCACAGTTCTATTAAGAAAGAAAACTGTGGTCTTGTTTCCCAATCACAAACAAGACCACAGTTGACCTATTTATAGGCATAATACATAGAAGTAGAATTGCTTAACTTTAAGAAATATGCATTTTGAACTTTACTATGTATTGTAAAATCTCTCTCCAATGTGGTTGCACCAGTTTATATTCTCAGTAGAAATCTAAGAGAGCTTCACCACATGCTTCACAACATTTGTGACAGTCACACTTTTTAAAATTTCTGTCAATCTGATGGGAATTAAATAATATCTCATCAAATTTTTTTAAGCCATTGGGATTTTCTCTTCTGTGTTGCCTATTTGTATCTTTTGTCCATCTTTCTGTTGGATTATTTGTTGTGCTGTTGTTAATTCGGAAGAGTTTTGTTTTGTTTGGCTTGATTTGGTTTTTGGTATTAGTTGCTGCTGTTGTAATATTCCGGATTTTCATATTTTGGGCAATAGAGATTACAAAGATTTTTTTTCCCAATTTGTAGTTTCCCTTTTAACTGTGACTGTAGTGGTATTTGTTTTTATGAAGCTTTTACTATTAACTCAGTTAAGTTTATTGATATTTTCCTTTATAATTTGTGTTTTTATGTCATTTAAGAAATCCTTTCACATGCCAAGGTCATTTGCTTTTCTGTATTTTCTTCTAATAATTTTAAAGTTTCTCTTTACATTTAGATCTCCAATTCTTCTGGAATTATTTTTGGTTATAGTACTTTACATGCACCCTATTTTCTTATTTTTCCATATGGATAACCCAATTATCCCAGCATTATTTTAAAAACTAGTTATTCCTTACTGACTAACTTGTAATGCCATCTTTTGCCTATATCAAATCTGTTTATATAATCTTTATTTGTTACAGTGGACTGTTTTCCTGTCCTTGTACCAACACCATAGTCCTTAATTACCATAGCTGTATAATATTCCTTTTACTTGGTAAGGTAAGTCTCTCTCTACCTTGTTCCTTTTTAAAATTCTTTTTAGCTCCCTTGGTCTTCTGCTATTCTATATGAATTTTAGGGCTGGTTAGTCAAGTTTGGCAAGGGTCTTGCTGAATTTTATTTGTAATTATACTAACATTAGAAAATAATCTGGGAAGAATTGCCATTTTTGTAATGTTGTGTCTTCCCAGTGACATACTATATCTCTCTATTTGTGATTGTCTTCATATCCTTTAGTAATGTTTTAAAATTTCTAACCTAAATGTCTTGAACATATTTTGTAAAGTTTCTTCTCCTATAACTTAGATTCTTGCACTATTATATTCATATCTGTTTTCCATTTCATTGTTTATTGGTTATTATTGGTATATCAGCAGTTTTGCTGAACTCTCTTACTACTTTGAATAACTAAACTGGTAAATTCTCTTGTTTTCCACATCAACATGTATGTCAGCAGTAAATAATGACAGGCATGTTCTTAAATTCTAATTCTTAAATGTTCAGTTTTTTCCTGTCATATTGCATTACTAAACCTCTGTTTAGTAATGAATAGGATAGTCATATTAAGAATATATGTTCTGTTTCTTATTTTACTGGAAATGTTTTAGAAATACAACATTTGCCTGGGATTTAGAGAAACCAAAATTATTGCATTAAAGAAGTTCTTAATATATTCCTAAAATATTTATAGTTTGCTAAATATTTTTAAACAGAAATGCTAGTTAAATTTTATCTAATGTATGTTTTGCATCAGTAATAAGATAGAATTTTCCACTACTATGTTAATATTTTATATAATATTATTTCCTGATATTAAACATTTCTTATATTCCTGGAAAAAAAAAGATTCTTTCTCTTGTTGTATTTCTTAAATCTACTGTTGAATTTAATTTACTGATATGTAGTATGTTTACATGGGGCAATCAGTCTTTAATTTTTATTTTTTTAAGTGTTACTGTAGAGTTTTGCTGTCATAATGGTACTAGCTTCATAAAATAAGTTGCATGACATTTCATTTTTTTCTATTTCTGAAATAGTTTTTATATTATCAGGATTATTTATTCTGTGTATTTGGTTATGCCTGCATCTGAAATCATCTCAACTTGGTAATTTTCGTCAGCAGTTTGTATGTAGTAATAGGCAGGTTATCAGAATATCTGAATAAACCAATAACCATAGAGGAAATTTCTGTTTCTTCTCTAGTCAGTTTTGGGAATTTTTTTTTAATACAGTTCACAGTTTATACTTCAATTTATTTGTATATAGTTATTTATATATTCTTACGATTTTTAATTTTTCATCCTTAATTATGTTCCCCTCTTATTCCTAATATTACTTATTTGACCCTTCTGCCTTTTCTTTTATTACATGCTAGACATTTTTCTTTCATTTACTTTTTTACGAAAACTGGATTTTGATTTTGCTTATCTACTTTATTATTTATTTTTAGTCCAAGTCATTACTTTCTGCTTTTATCAGCATTAGCATATTTCTTTCCTTATATATATTTATATTTTTAGGTTATTTTTCTTTTTCTAGATTCTTGAATTATTACTCTTTTACTTTCACTTATTTTTATTATCCTTAAAAATGAATTTCAGACTCTAAATTTTTTTCCTGGTTTCTCATTAGGTGCATACCATATTTTGATATACAGTTTTGTTTAATTTTAAATATTTCATAATATCTGTTTTGATTTACTTTTAACCCTTCAGGTATTTAGAAGGATATATTTTTACTTTGTAAACATATTTGCTCTATTTTTATTATTTATTTCTGAATTTAAATGCATTAAGATATGTTTATATAGTTTTAATTGAAAAATTTTTTTTTATTTATTTTGTGACTTTATCTGGTACATAGATTTTTCTTCTGGCTTGAAATTTGTAGGTGACTTATCTGTTTCTTTAGCACTACTTCTAATTCTACAATTCTTTTGTGTATACTGAACTATATACTTTTCTAAGAAAATATAAAATCGACCTTTTAGTGTTTCTGACCCTCTTCTTTTAAAAGAGGTGGTTAGCATAGCATGTTTTATTTACCTGTTAAGTAGCAATCTTGTTACAATAATTGTCTAATGAAGTTTTAGTTTTACCTATTTGTTTTTAACCAGATTCAAGAGTGGTGATCACTGTTTTCTATACTCAATGCTTAATTATATTTACTAATATTTTTTAGATATTACTTATACCAGCTGTTATTGTTAGATCCTGTGGCTTCCTTTCTGGGTTTACTTTTCTTATTACATTTTTTAGTAATTATTAAGTGAGGACCCTTAGTAATACACATTTTTTTATTTATCTAAATATGTCCTTATTTTGTCTTTTATCTTAAATAGCAATTTATCTGGGTATTTTTGCTCAGCATTTTAAAAACATTATTCAGTTATATCTTAGACTATTATTCTGACAACTATTCTTAGTTAAGAGAAATCTGTCAATCTAGTTTTATCTCTTTATAGGTAATCTGTTTTTTCTCCTGGTAGCTTTTTAAAGTTATTCTATATCCTTAATATCTTGTAGTTTCTCTGAAATGTGTCTGGATGTGGATTTATTTTGAATTATTAGTCATGAACTCAGCATATACTTATTAATCTCAGGACTCCAATTTTGGAAAATTCTTGGCTATTATCTTTTCTTTATTGTTCTTTTGTCATTACCTTCATTTTCTTCTGGAATTCTTATAAGACATACATTGGTATTTCCTAATCAGCTTACTGTATCTCAATTGCTATTTCATTTTCAAAAAATCAGTTCTTGCTACAATTTTTTTCTGAGTGAATTCCTTAACATTACCTTCCAATTCACTTAATTCTCTCCTTGAAATTGCCTTATTTCATTTATTGTACTTTCATATTAATGAACATTTTTAATTTTTTAAGATTTCTTATTAATTTTTACTCTTATTCACCTATTCTTATTTTATTTCTGTCTTTAATCATTTCTTGTTCTTTTTTAGGTATGAGTACTTTATCACTAAGCATATCAAGCATATTCATGTTGAGGTCATTGTCAGATAATTTATAAAATCAAATTTATCTGGAGTGAATATTCCAATTATTGATTGATTTTCTTAGCATTTCGTTTCTGGCTATGTGTTATAATTTTATTTTACAGATTTTGTTTTGTTTGTTTGTTTTGTTCACATGTCCCTAACTAGTGGTTTTACCATTGCCTTTATCTGAATCTTCTTAGTCCCAATCCATATCTCACAATGGTAGCTCTCAGCTTCATTCTTATATGAATATTTGATCATAATGCTGTATATTATCTTTCCACCTCTCAGGTACTGCAGCCATATATAAACTGTTTCCCCAGGTAACAGCTGGCCAAATTTTTGCAGCCTCTTGATAAAGTAGTAAGCCAGGTTTAGGTCCACCATTTCAAATGGGGCCTTTCTGACTCCATTACTCTAAATTTAGAGTATCTCTATGTGACTCTTGATCCAGATTTTCATAGACCTATGGCTTCAGCACCATGTACTGCTTTTAGTAGCTTTCTATAAATGATTATCTTCTTTTTAAGTCTGACTGTGTATGATTTCTACATTTTTTATTTTGTGGAATTTTTAAGGTAACAATATATCTTGGATAATGCTGCTTTGATTCTTATCTCCATTATGTTTTTATTTTTTTTATTGTGCTTTGCTCTATTGCACTTCACAGATATTTTTTCACAAATTGAAGGTTTGTGGAAACTCTGCATTGAGAAAGTCTATCAGCAGCATTTTTCTATTTTTTTCTTTTTTAAAAAATTTTTGTGGGTACATAGATACATCATTTTAAAACACAATGTTATAAATTAAAGTTACTGAATGTTTAGTTGTGCTGGGTACTAAACATTACACATATTGTTTTTTTCAATCCTTTCTACATTCAGTTATTCTTATTTCCATTTTTTAGAGCAGAAAGTTAAGGTAAATAGACTAAATAAATACACCAGTAGGAAAGAGATTATAGCAAGTACATGGCAGAAATAACATTTGAATCCTGTTTTTGCTACCAAAACTAGTGTCCTTAAACTGCTATCCTATGGTTAAATTCTGTTTTTTTAATCTTTTAAAAATATTAGTTATTTTTAATGTTAATTAAACTAAACCAATATTTCTTTTGTAAAAAATATGTATCTAGTCCTATCTCAGAGATCTTTTTTATATTTTCTATGTTTTTATGCTTGCTTAGTCTAAACTCACTCTCTCCCTCTCACTCTCTCTCTCTCTGTCTCTTTTGATAAATGATGACTTTTTTAGCTTTTCTCAATCTAGCAATTTGAAGTTTTAAAGTATAGTTTATCCTTTTAATAATGATCACTGTTATTTTTCTGAGAAACATTCAGGACTGTTTTCTTTAATTATTGTTATTAATGAAATAGTACACTGTATGAAATGAGAAATTTAGAATACTGTTTCTTCCTCTATCTCCTCCAGTCACTCAATTTCTTATTTGTGTTGTAATACCTTATATCAGGTATAAATTATTATTAATTTTTATAGTAATTTTAAATTTTTATAGTAATCAAGAGAATAACAGAAAGCTGGGTTTCTTTTTTGGATAGTAGAGAGCTTCTAGCACAAAGTAGATGCTTAATAAATATTGGTTGAGTGATAAGTGAATGGTGGACCTGTTTGGTTACACACATGTGCACACACAGAGAAAGAAAACATAGCTGAGATCTCGTTGCTGCTGATGAACTACCATTTTGTTTAAACCTTGTATTTTATAAGCAGTTGAATCATGATATGATTTAATAAATACGTTTTCTGTCAATTATTTTGTTAGGCAAACCCATGCGTTGTTACTCAGCCCCCAAGTTAGGTCCATTCATGGCTATTTCCATGTTTACCTCTTCTGCCCTACTCCTCTTCCACAGATAATAAACATATTTGGTAACTTTCGTTTCTAAAGCAGTGACTAATGTTAAGTTTTCATTTGGTAAATACAGTGGGATTCTTGAGCATAAATGGCAATAATCATATCATATAAAATGGCTAATGCCCCACATTCTTCCATAATGGTTCGTGTTGTTTACTATTTAAATGGAGGTATGTTGAAGTAGTTCCTATTGGTTTTGCTGTTGTTTTTTTTGTTTGTTTTTGTTTGTTTTTTTGAGACAGAGTCTTGCACTATTGCCTGAGTTGGAGTGCTGGAGTACAGTGGTGCAATCTTGGCTCACTGCAACCTCCCTCTCCTGGTTCAAGCAATTCTCCTGCCTTAGCCTCCCAAGTAGCTGGGATTACAGGCTCCCGCCACCACGCCCAGCTAATTTTGTACTTCAGTAAAGACAAGTTTCACCATGTTGGTCAGGCTGGTCTCGAACTACTGACCTCAGGTGATCCACCTGCCTCGGCCTCCCAAAGTGCTGGGATTACAGGCATGAGCCACCACCCCCAGCCTGTTGTTTTATTTTTTAAGGGTAGTTCTTCAAATCCCTAACTGTAGTCAGAAGAAATCTTTTATATTAATTTGCTAAGGAAATTGGAGTTTTTATTGATATTATTAAGAACCTTAGTGAAAATCTGCAATACGCTAGGATAAAAAAGATATGCTTTTATTGTAGCAAAGCAGATTAAATAAAACAATATAGATTAGCAAGGAAAAAAGCAACGTATAAATAAACTAGGTCATTTGCTGATGTGCAAATTTTTTTGAAATTCTGATGACGCATTTGATCAGTTTATAAGAAGTACATATTATTCCTGTTTAAAAAAAACACTCAAGCCTTCTATATGGCATGATTTTAACAATCTTTTATACATAACAACAGATTGAAATTAAACTGCCTTCCTAGCTGTTTCTATTTTTTAAATTGTAAAAATGACTTTTATTATACTCTACCTAAAAATCACTAAACGTGAATAACAAAACTTAGTTTCTAGTCCTAGTTCTGTCATTTAATTGACTCCATGACCAAGAGTAATTCATTAAACTCTGTAGTCCACTTTCTTCATTTATAAATGTAGACACTTGGTTTTGATGCACTGTGAAGCCCCTTCCAGTTCTTGTGTTCTATACTCTAGAACACAGGAGTGTGTCTCTCTGTCTTTATACAGAAATACCCACTTATGAAAACGTAAGTGCATATAGAGTCCATATAACAATAACCTAAATTATTCAACAGAACTCATAAGGGAATATCCAACAATAGGATGAATTTTCCCCTGAACAAGGCAGTTGAATGTAACTGATAGATAAATAACCGGGAGCTATCATAGGTTCTTGATCAGGTCTGACATGATGAAAGCATATTTTCAAAATAATTGTTAGTCATCAGTGTACAGAATGAATCAGAATGGAAGAAACCTAGAATGCAGTCCAGGCAGACATGATGCCATCATTCAGAGCAAGGTAAGGAGAGCTCAGACTATGGTAATACAATCAGAGATGAAGTTGAAGGGACAGATATGAAGATACTAAGATATATGTTCAGTCAAATAGAATGGATAAAAAATGTAAAGAGAAAAGTTATGAAAGGAAATACAAATATCTAATAAACATGGAAAAATATAACTCACTAGGATTTGAAGACATGATTTATGAAAAATAGTAATTCTCAATGCTGGTAGTGGTACAGTAAAATAGGCACCTATAAAGTGGAGATCTATATATTGACACAAAATTCTGCAAAGTAATATAGCATTATATTATCAAGAACCTTTTTTAAAAAATCTCATTTGACACATTAATTTTACTTCTAGCCATCTATCTAGAGGAAACAGAATCTCAGACAAAGATTTAGGTACAAAGACGTTTATCACAATGTCATTTATAAAAGAGAAAACAAGATTTTACAATCTTAAATTATAAAATTAGAGAAATTATTAATTAAATTACAGAATATCCATATGTATCACTGCATGTCATATATGCAAATTAGATAGTGCTTCAAGATATTTCAAGAATATTTTATTAGAAAAGTTTATAAAATAACATAACTAAATAAAACAATCCCAAATATAAAAGTGAAAGTATTTGGTAATCATGTAAGAGAATACACTCAAATGTAAAGAGCAGTTATCTCTGTATTGTGGAATTACTTGATATTTTATTTCTATTTCCTTTTTCTTGAACTTTCTTAATGCTTAAAAAATACTGTAATAATTAGAAAATAAATTTTAAGGAAGCAGTAAACACTGAATCTCAAATTTGATAATTATTTATCTTAGAAAAGAATACATGTCTGATTCCAATTTATTCCGTTACTGAAATATGGAACACATTGATTTTCAGTTTCCCCAGACTGAATCACATCAGAATTTCTTTTTCCATTTTAAATCCTTGTACCTTTGTCTTAGGTGATCAGCCTGAACATTGACATTCCAGAAGCGTATTTTCTCTCTCTTTCTTTTTCTGTTTCTCTTTCTTTCCCTTTTTCTTTTTCTTTTCTTTTCCTTTTCTCTTTCTTTCTTTTTCTTTCTTTCTCTTTCTCGTTCTCTCTCTCTCTTTATTCTTTCTTTCCCTCTTTCTCTTTCCCCTTTTCTTTTTCTTTTCCTTTTCTTCCTTCCTTCCTTCCTTCCTTCCTTCTTTCTTCTCTCTTTCTTTCTTCTCTCTTTTTTTTTTTTTGATGGAGTCTGACTCCGTAGCCCAGGCTGGATTGCAGGGGTGCAGTCTTGGCTCACTGCAACCTACACCTCCCAGGCTCAAGTGATTCTTGTGCCTCAACCTCCCAAGTAGCTGGGACTACAGGTGTGCGCCACCAAGCCCGGCTACTTTTTTGTATTTTAGTAGAAATGGGGTTTCACCATGTTTTCCAGGGTGGTCTCAAACTCCTGACCTCAAGCAATCCACGTGCCTCAGCCTCCCAAAGTGCTGGGATTACAGGCGTGAGCCACCATACCCAGCCCTCACTTTCTTTAGAATCTCATTTTCTTCAGTCATTTCTGACATTAACATGCTCAAACCACATTTACATGTATATGAGATCATCTTCTCTTATCACAAAAGAATCTAGATTGTTCTTTATGTTTTCAATTGCTTTTAATTTCTAAATTTTTCATAAAAATATGCCAATCTAACAATAGCATTCTGAGTAATTGAAACAAATGAAAATAAAGGACACAGTCAGTATGTCACTGAAGAGCCATGTTTACTGGGTGGAATAAAGTACTACTGATAAAATTTATTAGGCACTCATCATTTCAAGAATAGAATCTTGGCTGCTCTGTGTAAGAATGAATAAACATAACAACTTACTTGGCACTGTACCCAGAAATTTAGCCAAAAAGAAACCCAGTTTGATGCCAGAAAGAATGAACCAGATAAAGTTTTATTGGCTCAAAATATACAAGTAACTTAGTCTGCCCCCTTTGTAACAAAACTGTACAGGTAAAAATATAATTTGCTTTACAGTCTAATTTCCTTACATTGGCCAATGGCACAGCGCTAGAGTACCTAAAAATTTACAGACTTCACCCTCTTTTCCTTCTGTCGAGAGAACAAACTACTCTCCCTCAGGCCTCCACTGACTGTCTAAGTTAACCCAGAATCATTTGTACACAAGCTTACCTCTTTTTCAGAACTGTAAGTCTAGTGAAAGCAGAGACTGTTTCCTGTTTATCTGTGTATACCTCAGGTTCTGGCAAAGTGCATAATTGTTGAACGAAATAATGAAGGATTCTCAGCCTTGTTTTTGAGAGTTTTCATCTCTATGAAATAATCCAAGGAAAAGTTCATTGGATACAAATGCTTACACCCTATGTGTTGTTACATAATCTATCTTACTAGCAATGAGGCAAGTTTCTTTAGAATGATGATATCACCAAATTAGGAACACCTTTGGGAGCAAACATCTTTCAAGATATTTTTCTGCAGGGCTAAGAGTTAAAGTACAGTAGTATAGTTTTTAAGAGCTCTTTCAATTATTATGGTAGCACCCACAACAAGTTACTAAGTCTCTGAATCTCAGTTTTCTCATCTGAAAGGTGAGAAGAGTAATCATCTTTATCTCATATTCTTTGCTGTGGGGATTGGATGAGATACCGCATGTCAAATAGCATCATGCCCGGCTAAGCCCTTGGGCCATTATTATTAGAATTAATGCCTCCCAGGACACGTAGTTGGATTTGCACATACATCTTGACGACTGGGACAGAGTGTACAGGTATAGCAGCAGGGCTCTCGCTAGATATAGAATTAAAGAGCTTAAGTGCATATGCCGGTGCTTTCAGGCTTAAGTAGCATAAGAATTACTTGGGGAACCTGTTTAAAATGGAGATCTGAGTTCCCCCTCAAGAGATACTAATTCAATTGGTTTGCTCTGGAGTGAGACCCTGAAATATGTCTTTTTAAACATGCTTACTTGGTGGTTCTGTTGCAGCTCGTCCTAGAGCAAGCACTAAGTAACCCTGGCATCATGACTCCATCTCAGCCTTGATCACAAACCACCTCTAACCCTATGGTATCATTCCTCAAGACTGGCCCTGCTTAATGCTGTGTGGCTTGACTACCAAAAGCTTTGCTGCTTCCACTCTGTGGCTTTGCTAACAGAAGCTTTCCTTCCTCCACATCCTCAGCCCACCCCACTGAAGGCAGAAAAATAGAATACGGAAGGCAGAGTCAATTGGGAAAACCTGAGTAATTACAGTAAATTATGTTATTTTGTGTTATTTGACCTAATGATCTGCATTAGTCCAAAAGTGGGCTGACTTGAGAGGTAAGCTTGAATTTTAGAACAATAGTTTTCCCGCAGTAACTATGGAATGGCTGGCTATATCTCTTGTTTTTTATACAATTGCTATCTATAGAAGTTAGATGAATAAGCACAATTGAAGTGCAAAGTGTTAAATGCATGCTTCGATTTAGTCATTGCATTTGCACATTGAAGTAATTAGGATTATTTAAAAGCATTCTGCTTCTAATACTTCGTTCTCCTTTTCCTACAAATCAAATTAGTGAGGGGTAGATTTGATTTTGACATCATTTTGAAAATATTTTCTTTCTTTTTTTAATTTCCTTAGTATTACATTTTTTAAAAGTTCAAAACACAACCAACTGTGACTAAATTCATAAAAACAAAACAAAAAGTCCAAAGTACAAGAAAATGAAAAACAGCACAGAGTAATATGCAGAACAACATAAATCATACCTCACAAATATAGTTGTAATAACACACATTATCCGTGTCTGATTAATTAATAAATACTTATTCAGATAGCAAATAGCTTACTCTTTTACTTTGAGAGCCCAAATTTGATTATTTATCTCAGTCCAAATCAATATGAAAAGGCAACCAGATCTACATTGAAAAAATCTTACCCATCTCCTATTTTCATTGTACTGTATATAATGCAATGAATGAACGTGAAGAAAGAGTATAATGGGTGCTTTCCTTACTTGCTAACAAAGCATTCAAGCAAGATTATTCATTTTTTAAGTAAAGTTAGAGTCAGCAGAACCATGAAATGGTTATGGAGCTATCTTGCATAGACAAATACAGACCTGAGTTTAAATTCCAGCTCTGTACACTGTCTGAATTATCTTTGACAAGTTACTTCACCTCTCTGACCCACAGTTTTCATGTCTGTTAGATTAATAATATCTATATTGCACAGTTGCTTTAATAATATATTGTATTTAATATTTATAATATATTGTAATATATTATACAATATATTAATATATTGTATTTAATATTGTACTTATAAAAATAATAATGTATTTGAAGTGCCTGGCATTTAATATTTACTCAGTAAGTGGCAGTTATTATTTCTAAGTCAGGAAATAAAATTTGGAGGGATAAGAACCCAAAATCCTTAGAGGAAAAGCAAAAACTAAACAAAAATATTCTATGATCTCACTTTCCCAGAGGCTATTTACACAATCACAGATTTTATCCTAGGACTTTATCAGGATTCTACAGAAGGGAATGTTTTACCTTTATAATCTTCTTTCCCCAAAATTGTAAATTACTTATTGCAAATTACTGACCTCAAAATACATGTTGAGAAATACCCTTTATATTATTGAAGTGCCTAATTGAATGCATATATTTTGCTAACACAAATTATTATCATATTCTTTAGTTTAAAATAAACATTCCTTTGGACTGGGCTCAGATAAGTCTAATTCCTCTTATTTTTTCTATACTACTTTTATAGTTCTAGAAGTATATGTGTTTATGCATAAAAGTGAAGGTGAGGAGAGAGAGAGAATGGACAAGAATAATAAAATCATCTGCACAACAGAGATGGTGCCCTGTTCAGTCCTGTCCTTAGTGATTGATTCTGTGTTTCATGTACAGAAAGTGCTCATTAAATGTTTGCTAAATTAAGTAAATGAGGAAAAACAAAATGCTAAGAAATACCTGTATAGCATAAAGGAACCAACTCAAAAGTAGTGTATGCAGATTGTAGGCAGACAGGTAAAACTCATCTGTGGACATCAGTACCTCTTTAGTTAGATTGGCTCAGTGTGGAATGACTGCCATCTTTATTTAGAACCATTAATTCTTAACTGGGGTGGGTAGCTAATCCAGGAGAGCTGACTGACCTTTGGTCAGAGAGTCATAGAATGTAAGAACTGGAAAGGATAATGGAGAGTTTTTGATCCCACAGGGCCTGCCTCACTTCTCAACTTAAGAAACTGAATGTCTTGCCAAACACTAGGTAGCAAAGTTAGTTGGTCCTAAAACTTGAGTTTCCCAATCTGTTCTAATTCATTTTCTATTGTGTCATGCTGCCTTTGTGTCCCCAAACTTCCTGTCCACCTGAGAGTTCCTATATATCCACTGGCTTCTTTGCCTATGCTCAGAAAAGTGCAATGGAGCGTCCATCAATATTTCTGATTAGAATCATCTCACCTATTATGGCAATTTCCATAGAACCTAAAAGACCACAATAAAGAGATTCTTCATTTGACTCTTAAAATCAATGTTTTTATCAAGAAATAAACTGCATTAAATTATTATTAACCATTAAAAACTCATCCACATTAGCTTCTTTTCAAGTGAGGTAGCTGGAACTAAAAGGAATGGAGAACAAAGACCTGTTACAATTTGGGGGGAACTGTGAAGGAAGAGCTCTATCTTCAGGGTGTTACCCAGGGGAAGGCAAGGCCAGGCGGGCTTTGGCAGGGGAGTCCAAAGGACCCAGAAGCTCACCCAAGGATTTGAATCTTAGAGAAATGAAGAGAGATAAGAATATGTGAAAAAATAACAAAACATGGAGGTAAAAAAGGGAAGATACATGTAGATTTAATAATTTGGTCTTTTGGTTCATTAATTAATACTGTCATTGTACCTTCTTCACTCAGTGGAAAAGCCTTGCATTCAGGTCATTCATATTCTGTTAACAGCTTATATTTCTACTGTCTAAGGAGTAACTCAAATTTCTTGAATCACGTATTGATAACATCCATGAGAGAAGAAATAAAGTATTTGGTAGGTAAATATCTTCCCTATCCACTTAAAGAATGAAGTGTTGATAGCTGTTGATGGTGAGTTAAACTGGCACACCAGGAATTTTTATAAATGGTTTTCCCATGCTTCAATGAATATGTGGCTGAGACTTTAGTTGTATACCAGCTGTGCATGCAAAATCTCATAATTATTCTTACTGTATTAAGCATTTTATAGCAATTTTAGCTCTAAAATGCTATGCAATAGTTTTTATGCAAGTGTACCAGACATGTAAGCTGTTCCAATGAAAACATTTTCTTTCTTTTAGACACATGGTTTTAGGTTTCCAAACTTAGCTCTTTGCATTGATGGAAGAATCTTTAGGACAAACATCAGTTTTTCATGGTGGGAGAGGGACAATGGATTTTCTTGCACATACTTCAAGCAGCCTCATCAGTAAAGGGGAATTTTACTAATTACTTATGTAATACTGATACTAGCAAGTACTGCTGCCGAGCACTAGTTCCTCCCCAGCCTGTTCTATGGAGAAAGGCAGTGAAGAGAAAGCTAGGGTTATCTCTGCGTCTCTCTGGGGTATAATGACAAACAGGCAGAAGGACTTGGACTTAACCTCTCTGCAGAAGGCTGACACCTTTAACACTGCTGCACATGCTGCTACACCCTGCAGTAGCAAGTCTTGGGCCTGAGCCCAAAGCTGGTGTGGAGTTTGAACCCTTGGCATTCTGGCCCAGAGCCAAGTGCTATCAATGGAACCCCACTGACACCTTTAGTTATTCTTCCTAGATTAGGATAGTAATTTACTTGTCTCTTTGATTTCAAGTGTCTGGTTTTGTTTCCAGATGCCTCCCAGCTCATCTGTATTCCAGGGGTTTCAAAAGACTTTAACCTCATTGGTTGTTTTCTTTGTCAGTTCCATTTGGTGAACACAGGAGGGATAGAGAAAGACTAGAGAGAGGGAGGCAAGGGAGGGGGTTTCGTATGTGTGATGTAGGGGGCATATGGAGAGGGCTTGGTGAGACTGAAGGAATAAATGAAAGGCATATTCACTTTTAGAATATCAGCTATTATACCAGGACAAGTCAGAATGCAGTATAAGAGGTGATGTGTAGGACAATGTAGCAAAAAGTATTATTACATCGATTCATGTGTAAAAGCCCTCCAACCATCAGTAATCTCAGACTCTCCCAAATGATTGCAGTATGTGGAGATGAAGAGACCATAGAAATTTTGTCCCAATGCCAATAAGGTAACAGAATTTGGATTTTAACATGCAATAGTAGGAAACGGCATTTATGCATGGTGTCATTTCTTATTTACAAGGGCCTGTCTAGCACTGTTTATTGATTTTACTGCATTTTTTCCCGAGGACTGTAGATAGATAATTGCTAGAAATGCCCATCATTAGCACAGCAATGAGTGCAACCATCACACTCAGAAAAGGATACACATAGGACCCTGCGAGCAAGCATCAAATAGAGAAAAAAGTCACACAATAACATGTGCAGCTATAACTCCAGGCAAACACACACATAACACCCTGTGTGGCCATTGCACTGAGAAAATACACACAGCCCCCTGTGCAGCCATCACACATCAGGAAAATACACACATGACACCCCTATGCAACCATCACACCAGGCAAAAGCACAGACATAAAATGCTAAGTCAATAGGAATGAACAGCTCATAAAAGCCTACTGGAATAGATCACATCACAGCCAGGTACATCTGTTCTCAGCACTAACCATTATCGTTAGCTTAAAATGCTTAAAATCACTGTGCATCCTCAGGTCTAGGGACAGATTATTCCAAGAAGATTCTGCTAAATAGATTTGGCAATGCAGTGAAGGGGACCTCTACTACATTAAAGTGATGCATTTTGCATCTCAAAGGCTGTCAGCTGTATTTAGAGGAACCGTGTGATTGAAGAACAATGTGCTGGGATGGGATAGCAATTTTTCTGGCCCTTCTAAATCTGGAGGTGATTTTTACCCCAACATAAGTTAAGTGTGCAATGAATGGGCAGCTCTCAGATTGGGAGGTGGCTAATAAAAGCAGAATTGGAAATAGCTTTCAACTTGTACTGCAAAGGAAGCCGCTATATCCTGTTTTAAACTGGAACTCTCAGGTGGTATGTCATATATAAAGGTCTTAGCGAGGTCAGACTTCAAGCTATCAACTTGAGATAAATAATTAGCAACTACAGTCCTTGCTTCATAGGGTTGACTGCCCAACTGGGGGGAATAAAGGAACCACCCACCTCTTCTTTAACCAGCGCCTTCTCTTTATCCTCTTGCCTTGGTCTGTGATGTTATCCTAGCTGTGTGACACAGGGGTTACTGCACTGTGAGGGAAACTCGGCATGTCCTTCTGAAGAGTGGCCCAAAAGAACTGGTTAGAAAGAGTTTCAAGCTTCGGTGTTTCAATTACAGTGGCATTTTGTGTTTCTACTGAGTGAGAGAAGTTTCAAGTTAGCTTGTTAAGAATGATTTACACTATAATTCTAGGAAAAACAAATGTGAGTGACTGAAATTTGAAAGGAAAGAGTATAGGGGGGAAGTGCCAGACTAAACGAATCCTAAGTAAATAGGGTGTTTCTTGAGGGGGGTGGGCGGGAATGGTTTCCTTTTTAAAAAAATGAAAGAGAAAAATGTATGTATTGTTGGTAATTACTTCTCTTACCTGGGTAGAGTGAAGCAAAAAAAAAAAAAAAAAAATGAAAAGACAAAGAAACAGAATTGCTCCATTTGCTCCCTGTAAAGGCAAATTTTCAGGAGTGGGCAGGTGTTTCCCTTAAATTTGCATGACAACATCTTACTGGGAATGAGCAGTACTGGAAATGAGAACTAAGAATTTCACATTTTTTTCCTCTAAATGTGGCAGAAAAGGTTCTGTTGGAGTGAGATAAGCATTTTCCATGAAACAATGCAGTAATGACATTAGGTAATTACATGGTGACTGGGACACACTGCATGGTATACTGGAGAAATTGCATGATACCTACATGATAACTCTGGTAACTTTAGTTATCGCTACCATATTATCTCCTGATAACTATATAATTAGTTTGTGTCATCAAAGCACCCTAAACGTATGCCTGTTCCAGCTACTCTGGTAGAAAAAAAAAAATAAACTTTTTTGCAAGGGGGAAAAAAAGCTAATGAAGAAAGTTGCCAAGAACAGATATTTTGTAATCTGTGCTAAATCTCTGCTGGAAAACATGAACAGTAACGAAGCTGAGAAGACAGTAAAAGAAATTCGGGGCAAGGTGCCAGACGCCCAGACGGAAGGAGAATGTGGACCAAAAGATTGCGACAATCGGGTAATTATGGTTTATGAATTTCAGCTTTAATCTGTAGTTCAGTGAGTCCTGATTAAATATCTGTTAAACACAATTAAAGTTTGTTTTTGTATTTCACCGTCTTGATCAGAATAATTAGAGACTGCGTGTTTCATGTCAAAAGTAGCAAGAGGAATTTTAGTGAATGAACATCGTTTTTAAAAGCCATTTGTAGCACCAGCTGTTGGCATTATTTTATATTTTAGTGTTATCAGCATAAAGATGGTCCTCTGGATGCTGAATAGTTTCCAGCAGGACAAGGATGTTATGCTGTTATGATGGGCATGTGCTGATGAGGCTTAAATGTTTAAGGACTAGTGTTCGTTGGAAACGGTGGTCAAGGGAGATGTACGTCAGGCGAGCAGATACTTTAGGTAAGACACAGAAGACATTTGAGTTCAGTTTACCCATGCAAGGAGCTACATAAGGGAATTTCTAATGGTATAGTCATTGGTGTTAACACCTGCAATGCTGGTGTTATTTGCTTGTTGAGATGTCAATATAGTGCCTGAAGGAAGGGCGCGAGAAAGGTGTAGTGAGAAGTGTTAGAATTCTGTTCTGGGTTGGTTCTCAGCTAAACACGTGTGCCTATTATTCCTAGAGTTAGGAGAAGGAAGTGCAGAAAGCACTTACTGTACTAATAATTCTTTGGCTAAGGATAGCAGTATGAATTGTCAAAAAGGACAAATTTAAATATAAACGGGATTAACTAAAACTGGGTAAAGGAGTAAAATCTGGTTCTACAAACCAAAGCTAAGACTATGATTTCCATATACTTGTGCCAAAAGAGAAACTGGAGAGTTGTATATCACAATCTCCTCAAATATTATAAGGGTATGTGTAAAAATGTCTATGCAGCTTACAATGGTATAAGGTTTAAAGAAATAAGATACCATCTTGCTTGCTACTTGGAATTCGGGTACCTAGACTATTTCGGTCCCTGTGACAGACACATTAATATCCCCCTCCCCGCCCCACCAAAGATGTTCACATTCTAATCCTCAGAACCTGTGAATATGTTGCCTTCGATGGCAAAGAGACTTTACAGATGTGACTAAATTAAGGATTTTTGAGATGGGAAGATTATACCAGATTATCTGGATAGGCCTAATATGATTATAAGGGCCCTTTAAGGGAAAGAGAGAGGCAAGAGGATCACAGAGAAAGAGATGTGGTGATGGAAGCAGAAGTCAGAGAGATAGAGATTTAAGGATGCTGCATTGCTGGTTTTGAAGAAGGAGGAATGGACCATGAGCCAATGAATACAGGTGACCTCTAATAACTGGAAAACTCAAGGAAAGGGATTTTCTCTTAAAGAGTCCACAAAAGAAAACTCTGTTGATCCCTTGATTTTAGGACTTCTGACCTCCAGAGCTGTAATAAGTTAGTGCTAATTTGTTACAGCAGCAACAGGAAACTAATATAGTCCCTATGAACCTGCTTTATTAACTTGATTTCTATTAAAAAGTTATCTAGTGAAAAGTACATCCAGGTATGGGAAAAATAATAAGCCTTTATGAATTTAATCTTCTAAGGTTTATTTTCTACGCCGTCTTTGTGGCATAATTTGGAGATATATATGCTATGATATGAATTTTAAAAGCCCATGTAATACAAATTAAAATCATGGGCAAACTCAACCCTGTCTCCCCAGCACTAGTTATCAGCAGTACATTCCAAACTAGAAATGTTTTCAGGAAGGAAGAATTGTAGAATGAGAATAATTTCTCTAACAATAATAGTGATTAACACTTGAGTACTTACCTTAGGTTTAACCACTTGACTGCGACAACAATTGACCATTTTTAAGCTACAGAAATGGCAGTTTCACATGGTTTAATATAACCAGTGTTATCTCATTTAAACATTCTAAGAAATTCATGAGGATTCTAAAACTAAGGTTAATATTTTTTCCAAGATTAACACATTTTAGAGTTATGCAAACTTCAGGCTAATAATGTACTTTATTTTCATCATGTTCAGTTAAAAATGGGATTCAGTTCCCATTATTAGTACAGTAAGTGCTTTCTGCACTTCCTTCTCCTAACTCTAGGAATAATAGGCACACATCTGTAGCTGAGAACCAACCCAGAACAGAATTCTAGCACTTCTCATTACATTGGCCAAAGGAGCCTTTGCAGATGTGAGGATTCATGTGTCTCCCATGCTATTCAAAAAAGTAACAGTATAAAAGTCTTGGGAAAGTTGTAGGGGAAAGTGAGCATAACCCAAATAGACAAAGACAGTGATAGAATTTGGCTACCTAGCATCTTTGTATTGAAAAGAGGATATAGAAGCATACTTCTTTGTATTGCACTTTACTTTATTGCACTTCCCAGACATTACATTTTTTGCAAATTGAAAGTCTGTGACAACCCTGCATTGAGCAAGTCTATCGGCATCATTTTTCCAACAGCATGTGTTCACGTCATGTCTCCATGTCACATTTTGGTGGTTCTTGGCAATATTTTAAACTTTTTAATCATTATTATATTTGCTTAAGTGATCTGTGATCAGTGATCTTTGATGTTTCTATTCTCATTGTTTTGAGGTGCCACAAACCACACCCATATGACAAATTTAATCAATAAATGTTTTATATGTTCTGACTGCCTTACCAACTAGCTATTCCCTCATCTCTCTCCCTCTCCTGGGACCTCCTTGTTCCCTAGGACACAATATTGAAATAAGGCTAATTAATAACTCTACCATAACCTCTAAGTGTTCAAGTGAAAGGAACTGTCACATTATCTCTCACCGTAAATCAAAAGCTAGAAATGATTAAGCTTAGTAAGGAGGGCCCAGATAGGCTGAAACCTAAGCGCCTTGCACTAAACAGTAATGAAGTTGTAAATGCAAATAAAATGTTCTTGAAGGAAATTAAAAGTGCTACTCTAGTGAAAACACCAATGAGAAGAAGGTAAGACAGCCTTATTGTTGATATGGAGAAAGTTTGAGTGGTGCAGATAAAAGATCAAACCAGCAACAACATTCCCTTAAGACAATGCCTAATCCAGAGCAAGACATTAACTCTTTTCAGTTCTATGAAGACTGAGAGAGTTGAGGAAGCTTTAGAAGAAAAATTTGAAGACACTGGAGATTGATTCATGAAGTTTAATGAAAGAAGCCATCTCTATAATATAAAAGTGCAAAGTGAAGTATCAAGTGCTGATAGAGAAGCAAGTTATCTGGGTGATCTAGCTAAGATAATTGATGAGGGTGGCTGACATAAACAGCAGATTCTTAGTGTACATGAAACAGCCTTCAATTTGGAAGGAAATGCCATTTAAGGCTTTTATAGCTATTGAGGAGAAGTCAATGCCTGGTTTCAAAGCATCAAAGGATAGACTGACTCTCTCTTTAGGAGCTGATGCAGATGGTAACTTTAACTGGAAGCCAACATCTACTTACCATTTAGAAAATCCCTAGGGCTCTTGGGAATTATGTTAAATCTACTCTGCCTGAGCTCTATAAATGGAATAACAAAGCCCGGACAACAGCATATCTGTTCATAGCATGTGTTCATGTCATGTCTCTGTGTCACATTTTGGTGGTTCTTGGCAATATTTTAAACTTTTTAATCATTTAATCATTTGTGGGATACAAATCTTGGTTTTACCCCTCATTACCAAGTTTAATAACCACATCATCTTACTTTCCTGATCTCTAAGAAATAGATAATAATAATACCTAATTCAGGGACATAGTTACTGGGAGGATTAAGTGAAGTAATGAATGTAAAGCACTTAGAGCAGGACCTGGTACATAATAAGCAACATTGTTGCTGCTGTTGCTGTCATCGTCATCATCATCATCATCATCATCTACTAAAAAGTGACAGGCTCAAGAGAAACCTTACAGGGAAAATGTACCTTATTTATTGTTAAGTCTTTAGCCTAGAAAAACTTCAGAAACTTAATTTATTCTTAATTACTATAGCAATACAGTATTTCCAATAGCAAAATGTACTCTTTAATCTGCTTTGACAGTATATGGAAAAATATACACTGTTTCTTAATCACTGTATTAGAAGATTATTGCATTCATTGTTTTTTCATAAGAAAAAGAAAAACAAATTTAAGAACAGACCACAACAGCACTACATCAATGCTGATAAATATAAAATTTGACCTACATTTAGAATTATATATTTTTTCATATCGTCTGTCTGGTACCTAAGAATTAGGTTTTTTTATTATTACGTAATCTTCACAGCTATAATAACATTCCTGAAATTAAACTAAGAATGCTACAAACACAATCTAAGAGCACAGTGGGCTTTCCTTTAATCAAAAACTTGATTAGAATGACACCTTCTCATCTTCATTGTACCAGACATCTTTTTCCCATGAGCTCCAAGAAGGGATAGCCAACCTGGGAGGTCCACCATGCCCCCGAGTTGGTGCTGGAAAGGAGAATATGTCTACTCAGCAAGGGTTAGGATTTTCATAGGTGTTCCTTCTCTACAGAAAATGTTGAAGCCAGCAGCCTTCCAATCTACCTAGGGAGGATTAAGAATAATTTGTTTTAGAATGATATTGCTTAAAGAGATTCCCAGCCTCTTATAGTTTATGGCTTCCATTGATAAGATGATAAAAGCTATGGACCCTCTTCCCAAAAAAAGATGCAGTACCTTTTCAAAGGATTCGTAAACCCCCTCAAGCCTATCGGTGGACCTTCGATTATCCCTAGTTCACAATTGTGTTCTAAGAAAATCACTGTAGGACTGATTGGGCTGACAAGATTTTAGACTAGAATTGTGCAGTATATATTTATCATATGATCTTGGACCAGTCATTAATGTAAATTGAAGTCCTGGCTTTTAATTAGTAAACTGAGTACTTTTAATCCTAATGTTCAGGGAAAGTACATATTTATTTTTAGAGCATTCTGAGGTACAATTAAAACTACTGTAATAAAGAGCACTGATTGGCTTTGTTTACTACTTATTTATTTACTGTTTGGTCATTAATTCATTCAGCAAGCATTTGTTGAGCACCTACTATTCCAGATACTGGAAATATAGTAGTGATCAGAGCTCACGAAGTCCTGGAACACTCTAGTTAGGGGAGATAGTTAATAAATATATAAACTTGCTAACATACAATGAAGAGTGAAGTGAAGAAAATAAGAGTAGAACCTCAAACAGATGGCATGTAAGGAGATGGCATTTGGTTGAGACCTGAATGATGTTAGAAACCAGACATACAAAGATGTGAAGGGAAATCATTTCAGGCAAATTGGAATAGCAATTTCAAAGGCCCTGAGGCTCAAGTGAGCTAGGCATGTGAATTATGATAGGTCAGTGAATGAGGAAAAGTATATTGGAGATGTGTTCAGAGAAGGAATCTAGACCCAGACTGCATAGGCTACAGAGTGAGAAGTTTGAATTTTATTCTAGTTACAGTAAGCAGCCATTAATGATTTATGTAGTAGAATCTCATCTCACATTGAAAGAAATCACTATAGTTTCTGTGTAGAGAATGGGTTGTAGAAGAGCAAAAAGAAAGTAATCGCAATTAATACTTAAGAAATGTTGAAAGCTGAAGACAGAAAGTAATCTCATGGCAGTGTAATACATTGCCTCATGGAGAATTTGAAATGTCTTTTGTTGAGCAGCCAAGAGAACAGAAACTGATTCATGATGTGTAGCATGTCCTATGTCTTTGGCCATTTATAGGATTATTTAGGGGCCTAAATTGTTCTTTCTGAAAAGAAAGGGAAAAGGAATTGTGAGTACAGTCTAGTATTGTTCACAATGAGGTACTGTTATTTGTGGGGAAGGAGGATTGTTGAAGTAACTGATAAAGCCCTTAGCAACCAGGAATCTCAATACATAAGGGAATTACTGGGACTATGGGCCAGTTTTACTAAGATTCATCACAAGTGTGATTCCTCTGTTTCCTGAAAGCTGCCTAAGATCACAGGTTACCTATAATCTTCTTCTGTCCCTTTAAATTAGATTTAAATGTCCTGCTTCTTTACCACCATCCATCCCTCAAGATAGTTCCCAGAAATTACCATACTGAATGGTGGAAATAGGTAATGTAATTTAAATGAACATCAGAAAACGAAGAAATTCTGTTGGGTTTATAGGTGTTTCCCAATAGAACTAAAAGATTAAGTCTGAGAGAATGTATTATTTTATCAGGGCTATAGTGAGTCACCAATATTGCTTGAAAGAAGTTTATTTCTATTATTCCTTGTCAACCAATTGAAATACTTTAGTAAATGGTAAATCATAATAAATACAACTAGGAATGCCATGTGTAAAAATAATGATTTATTTTAGCTTATGGACCACCTATTTTCACTAATAAACTAAAAAATTATATTAATCATTTCTCAATGACATTTATATATAATGCAAATTTGGAGTGGTAAGCAATTATAGATGAAAATATATCTAGACAGTCATTCAGAAGGCCAGGAGTAGGAGCCTTTTCCAAAAGGGCATTTCTATAAGACTATAGGTTATAGCTCCAGGGTACATATGAAGAGACAAGAAACTGCATTAGAGTTCAGGGTAACTGACTTAAAGTGATGTTGAATTTCATAATCAGAGTGCCTAGAATGACCTTGCAAATTATATTTCCAGGGAAACATGAACATAATAATATAGTATCATGGAATAGCCTTATTCTGTAGACCAAAAACAATTAAGTACTGTATATGAAAAACATACTGCAAATACTAAACGTACTGAGCTTATTCAAATAAAGGCTTAACAACTGGTTGTTGTTGGTTGTATTTTTTTAAATGAGAGTTGAAAAATTCTGTAATAGAATTTCTGACCCTTCTGTTACCCCAGGTCCTTATGCTGTTTTAAACACTTCTCCTCCCTTTCATTCCCAAACTGTCTTTTCTCTGGGGAAAAGAATATAAATTATCCTATCTAAATTTCAAGAATGACTATTCCCACAAGAGCATATCAAAGCTGAGAAGAGAATACAGAACTCCTAACAACCAGTACCATTCACACCAGCTCATCTGCTACTTCCTAATAAAACTGGTTGTTAATCTTCCCTAATTTGTCTCCATCTTTCAGGTAATAAAAGTGTCTAAACCATAATGCATTCTTCCAGAGAAGATAATCAGGTAACTTAATACCTCTCAGCTCAAAGACACAATATCCCTTTGTATGCAGTCTTGAATTGGATTGACATTTCTAGCTGACACTTCACATCAAAGGACATTTTGCTCAGTTCACTGTCTGATCATTTTTATTGTCTTCTAGAACATTCCTAATTCTCTCTCTTGTTTTTTTGATATGAAATCTTGCTCTGTCACCAGGCTGGAGTGCAGAGGCACGATCTCGGCTCACTGCAACCTTCGTCTCCCGGGTTCAGGTGATTCCCCTGCCTCAGCCTCCTGAGTATCTGGGACTACAGGCATTGCCCAGCAAATTTTTTGTATTTTAGTAGAGACGGGGTTTCACTATGTTGGCCAGTCTGGTTTCGAACTCCTGACCTTGTGATCTGCCTGCTTCGGCCTCCCAAAGTTCTGGGATTACAGCCGTGAGCCGCCACGCCCGGCTGAACATTACTAATTCTCAAAAAGATTTCTTCATCCTCAGCAGAATACTGAGATCTTCCAATTTCATTATCTCATTAATTTTATTAATTATTAAGATGCATCTAAGTGTAAGCGTCTCTTCTCAGGAAAGTGTCTAAGTCCCATCTTTGGAGAAACTAACAGTCAGAATATTGTGATTACCAAAAGTATAGTTAAGTTGGGCATAACTCTCAACTGTGAGGGGAACAGAGAACTCTCAAGTAGAAAAGATGCTCATAACTATAATGATTTCACAGGGGCCATTCATTACTTAGTGTATTTTCTTAGTATGGAATGAATCACTGTGAGTAAAATATTTCATTTTCTTCATTTATTTAGTTGAGCCATTAAATTCATACAGATTGGAAAACAATTACCACAGAAAGATGAACTGGTATTTTGTGACTTCATATGGATGCTACATCCTGAAGGGTATCTTCAGGGTGTCCAAGCACTGAGGAACAGATGTGTCTTAGATGAAACTTTCATAGCAATAGGGCATATACTGAGATGTAAACAGTCTGTAGAGTGCAAGTGATCCTATCTTCTAAGGCAATTTGACAGAAAATGTAGATAAGATTGGGAAGGTACAGAGGACTTCAAGGAAATGATCAATGAGGAAGTCGACCCATTGGGAGAGACTTGAAAATCATGAGTTCATACCACATAACTGTTCATCTTTTGTTCTACTTTGAGAAACAATATATGAACAGATCCAGATCCAGATCTTCTTCTGGATGAAGGGAAGCTTACAAGAAGGAAGCAAATAGTTAACTTTTCACTGGCATGCTTATTCTATTTAGTTTTTAATTGCTAAGGGTGGATCATGGGATGTTGTTATCTTCCATTGATAGAGAAGATTTAAAAAAAAGAAAAAAAGAGGGGAAGGCAACAATATCTATGTTATCTCCCAATGCATTTTTGAATGACTCTGATCCAACTTCCAGGTTCAAGCTGCTTAAGTCCATTTCAATGGTGGGTCCAAATCTAGTACTCACATGTTTGGGACAATTAAAGTCAGCAGGCTCTGTTGCTTCCTAACCTAGGCTTTACTGTGTAAGGGGTAAACAGCCACTTGTAATTTAGCAAGTAAGTGCAGGTCTTTGATGATGCACATACCAGCCCTGCTGAAAACTGATCAATTTCTGTGCTTGGCAGTGGCATTCATAAGGCCCCTATGGAGCATTATCCCATGCCTGAGGGTCATTACTCTTCCACAGAAGCACTGACAGTTGTGATAAATGGTGGTACCTTAGAAGAGGAGTGTCTGGATGTTTAAACAGATTGCATTTTCCATTAGATCACATCTTAGAATGTCTGCTCATGTGGACAATGAGGATGGAATCAGGACAATTCATATGTGAACTAGTGAGATTCAGGTGTACCAACCATCGTTTCTGTGGGGAAACATTGTGCATCCTGTCACAATATTATATGTGCTTCAAAGCAATGGGTGATAACCATATATAGCTGCTGAGATGCTGGGATGTCGACAGGTGTGAGATTCTGTCCATCACTATTATCTACAACAAGACTCATTACCTGCCACCCAGTAAACATCCCATTTACACCATCTGCAATGAATTAAAAAGTGACGAAAAGAATCAAGATCAGTTTGAGTTGCAGCGTGATTGTCAAGTTCATTTTCATCTCTGGAAGCCCGTTACTTCTCTGAGAGACTTCAGGGAAAAATATGTGCTGAAGAAATTGAGGAATAGCCTTGCAGTGGCAGATCTGATAATTGTCAGGTTTTTAGCCAGAAATTTACAAATACAATTAACTTCTTCAAGTATAAGAAAAGTCCAGGCCTTTGTCAATTCCCTTTGTCTGCACTTCTAGTTTTCTGGTGTGCCAGAACTGGGAATCAGTGTTTGATACTCCTAAATTGATGCTGACTACAGTGAGAAATATTTCATAAAAATGTATATTTCAACATAAACTATGAGGCAAACCTGCCACTATATCCAGAGAGGAAGTGATGATTAGTTTCTAATTTACACGTGCGGTGATTTCTTTGGCAAGTGTGAATTCCATGTCCTATGGTAAGGTTCTTTGTAGCTGTTCCTACTTGAAGCAGTTTGTGGGATATTAAAAAGATACAGAGGTCTGTTGACACTTGAGGCTATTTAATTTATATATAAGCAAACTAGCTGCCTATCCAGATTACACATGTGGGTCATCTAGTGGTAGAAACTGCAGAGCCAAAGATCAAATAGAAGTCTTGTGTACAAGCCACATGAGAAATAGCAGAAGGATTTGACATTTATTCATATGCATCACCTTTTATGAGAATAATTTATTATTTTTTGTCTTCCTTTTTCTTCATCAGATATTCCATCAATGAGGAAATAACTTTTGTTCTTACCTTAGAGATGGGAGTTCTCAGTCTTGCCCAAGGTATTGCTCTGAGCAAAGAGACCAATTCTGAAATGAGGATATTGAAGATAAGCCCTTCTGAAAATAGCCCTTGCTATGCAGTTGAATTTCACTCCCAGAAATCCATCTCTCCCTCCCACAAATTGCCCTTGTGGTAGTAACATGGGAAGATTATATATTACCTCATCTCCTTACAAAGAAAAGGACATGTGCTATGGGAAAGCTTTGTTTCTTTTAATCATTTCAGGCATCCCTTGTCTTCAATATTTCACTGAAGCGGTCCTTGGTTGCCTTTAGAAAGACACTCTAGTGAGAGAGGAAGAAACAAAGTAATGAAAATGATGACCTCATCTGGAAAGGCTTTCTAACCAAAAAGGATAAAGGGATAAGCTGTGACCCCATCCATGAATATGTAAGGCTGACAAGGATGGATAGGTATATGAAGTTATGACTGCTTCTTCAATTTTTTGCTTGGTAACTGGTCTACATGATATTACAGTTTGGCAGGAGACATCATCTCTTTATCACAAGCTCATCTGTACATTTTTAAGGGGAAAGATGCAAACCTTTTTGTAGGAGATTTTTAGGGTTACTGACTTTAAATGTGCTAGAATAAGGAAGATAAATATCACATTATGGGAATAAGGAAGCTATTTTGCAGAACCTAGCATGGGAGTGAATGAGTTTTATAGTTCCTTCTTCTTGTCATCTACTCAATCCTGAACTTGAACACTATATTAATTCTACTGGGACAAAGTTAATTGCTGATGGGTTCACAGAATTATAGAAGTGTAGACTTTACTTCTCTAGAAATAAAATCTGATTATGTTTGAGTCATTTCAGCTCTGAATGGCACATTTTCAAACTGCAATAGAAGTAATGTACCAGATAAGTTATACTGTAAATTTATAGTGTTCATTTTAACTAATGTATAAACTGGACCAGCCTAATAATAAGATTGAGTTAGGAAAATGATAGTTCATCTCTACAGCATCAGAAAAGGAAAGCCCAGTATACTTGTAGTAAATGTATATATAACCAAACACAAAATCCCAATTTTTCAGATTTTTCACTGATTTTCCAAGGACCAAAGAAATGCTTGGAGGAGGATGGTATGAAGAGGCTAAGTTTTTGGAGAGTGGAAGTGAAATTATACTTTTATTTATTATATTTTTCCTACAAAATTACTTAATGTACATTGCTAGAAACTGGTATAAACAGAGCTACTATACTCATGAGGTATTGATTAATACCTTAGGTACCACATCATAAATTCATACAGAGTATAAAATGGTGAAGTTCATAAGATCCTTATATGTCACTAGTATCCAATTGCTGTGGAAGTCTTCCTGTGAAGTCTTGGATTGGATTGCTTCTCAAATCTAAAAGCCCAGTTAAACAAGGTATAAAAAAAGCTCCCAGTTGCTTTCTTGGCAAAACTTCATATAACTCTTAGAAAATAAATATGGATTTGGAGAGAAAAGGGTAAATTTGTTAAGCTATATTGAGGATAGTTCTTGGAGTGACCCGGCATCACTAGTTTAGTTTGGACTTATTTTTTATGTGTTTATATAAAATAAAATAATTGAAAAAATAATTCTGAAGGCAAAAATGTCACACAAAGTAACACATGTATCACAAATTTGAAGCTTCTACCTTTGTCATGAATGAGCAAATAGAGAGAGACCTGGCCTTTGTGTCTAGCTTCCTCTTAAAAGCCTCTTAATCCAACATAAGAGAGTTTTATGTATTTTTTTAACAACAGCAAACATGAATCAAATTGCCTGGTATAGCAGCCAGTGGCCACATCTGTAGCAAAGACTTTTTTGTGGGAGCTCCCAAAGCTCATAACCATGGAGTGAACCATAATTATATTGTTTAGAAATCCATGTCAGAGAAAAAGCTTTTTTGACTTTAACCATTTCCCATTAATTTTGGGTGGTTTGGAAATAGGCCAAAGAAACATTTTACCAAGTTTCTGTAACTTTTCTATTATTTTAATGGTTCTAAAGCAGAACTGATTAGTGAATGACTAAGGAAAGTAAACAAACAAACAAACAGGAAGAGTCAAATAAAAAGCTCAAAAAGGTCTCACTGTCCTTGATTTCATGATTTTTGGGGGGCTAGATTTCCTAATCTTTGATGTCTTCTCTCTTCATGACTAGAGAACTTCAGCTAGAGGTAAAATAATAAGGAAATACAGTTAACCTATGTGATACTGAATAAATACCTGGATATCTAGAATTTCCATTGTTTGTTTTGTTTTGTTAAGAGACAGGGTCTCGCTCCATCACCCAGGCTGGAGTGCAGCGATATAGTCATGGCTCACTGCAGCCTCCATCTTCTAGGCTTAAATGATCCTCCCACCTCACCCCCAGAGTAGCTGGGAATACAGACATGACCAACCATGCCCAAATAATTTTTTTAAATAATATTTTGTAGAGAAGAAGCCTTGCTACGCTGCCCAGGCTAGTCTCACACTCCTGGCCTCAAGTGATCCTCCCACATTGGCTTCCCAGAGTGCGGGGATTATAGATGTGAGCCACCACTATATTTTTAGCTGAAGATGAGTTTCCATTTATTTATAGAAATATAAGTGTTCTTAATAAAAGTTCTATGAGCTTTATTTCTTTGAAGACCATACTGAGAAGTTTACAGAAACATCTGGGACACAACTGAGGCACATCTACTCACTATTTCACATCTACTGACATCCCTTCTGACTTCAAAAGTAATGTTCCTTATAGGCATGGAAAATACTTCATATTGAGCATCATATGATAAGTGGCAACTTTGCCTGGACTAATTTATAAGAATAGAAGCTAAAATATTATGTATGGTTTCCAAAAGAAAAGCATTTTTTCTTGAATAGCCCACTTCCTATATATCATTCTTTTCTTTACCTTTTTGTTTATATATATCTCTAGCTTCATTTCCATATGTCAAATATTATCTATCCTCAAAGCCTCATCCCAAATGCCTCTACCTTTATGAAGCCCTTCTTGCTTACTTCTCTTTACCTCTCCCATGCAAGGGAAGTCATTGACTTCTCCTATATACCACCCACAACAAACTTTTGTGCACTTCCTTTATAAAGCTTACTATTTAATTTTCGTAATTGTCCATAAATTTGTCTAATCCCTCTGCTAGGTGTGAACTCTTTAAGCGAAAGAACTTTAATACTGTGTCTTAGGACACATTACGCACACAGTAAATACTGTTACACAAATTCAGTCTCTCTTATTGTGAACAGGATTTTTTTCCAGAATTTTCCATACTACTTACAGAATGATACACTGATACATAAATGTATTACTATATTCAAAATGAGAAAGACAATCAAAATAATTTTTAATCCTTGTGAGTCTACAAATTCCCCTTGTTTCAGATGCTCAGTATCCTCTTTAAAAAATTTTATTTTGGCCAGTTGTGGTGGCTCATGCCTATAATTCCAGCACTTTGGGAGGCTGAGCTGGGCTGATCCCTTGAGGCCAGTAGTTCGAGACCAGCCTGGCCAACATGGCAAAACCCCATCTCTGCTAAAAATACAAAAATTAAGTGAGCATGGTGACATGTACCTGTAACCACAGCTACTCGGGAGGCTGAGGCACGAGAATTGCTTGAACCAGAGAGGCAAAGATTGCATTGAGCAGAGACCACGCCACTGCACTCCAGTGTGGGTGACAGACTGAGACCCTGTCTCAAAAAACAAACAAACAAGCTATATCTCGGCATCTGTAAAATAAGTTATGAGTTTTTAAAAGTAGAGCAAATCCACACACTGAAATAAAATAAAGAGATCAAGAAAGGAACCAGAAAATAAGAAATTACAACTTTCTTTGTAAAGAGTAAATGAGAATATTTAAAACAACCCCTCAAAAAGCATGATTTAGAAAGCTAAAACAACGCTCTTATTAACTTACCATCTTCAAGGCTTCCTCCGTAAGGGAAGAAGAAATATCACTGAAGAATTAAAGTTTTGTCTGGTGTCAGGCTTACTCAAAGCTGTTGACAGATCAACTTGCAATTTGGACTTCAGCCTCTCCACAGTGAATGTGGATCAGCTTGGCCAGTGTATATACGCTATGCACATCATCAACCAAACTATGGAAAAAGTGGTGTAAATACAACTGGCCACTTACCCAAAATGTACTGAGGAAATATTTTAATTACATAAGAAAAATGAGATGGAATTTGATAAGGGAAGGAAAAAATAATTAAAGAAGTTCTGTAGAAGTATAAAAAATATTTTATGGAAGGAAAATTGAGTAAACAGAAAAGCAAAATATTAAAAATGAGTTAGTTGGGGCCAGTTGCTAAGACAAGAAAAATGTCAGGTACAAGGTATACTTCTTAACTGACAGAGTCACCAAAAGTCTATTAACAGCATGAGTTTAAAAAAAAAAAGGGTCAACTCATAACCCATTGTGAAATCAACTCTGCCCGTAGCTTTCTAGAAAATAATATCCTTAGTGTGATGATTAGAGAAGTGAAAAAAGAGAAAGGCTCAAAGAAGGACAGTAGTAAACTGTTTGTGTCCTAAATCGGGCATCATTAGCACTTGTATAGTTTGGTGAAAATTGCTGTGTTAAAGCCAAATTTATGTTTACAAAAAGAAAATAATGCTATAGTAGAGAATGAATTGTACTGCATAGATTCAAGATATAAGAAGTCACTGTGGTACGAGTAATAGTACCATGCTGGAAAAAAAATTAGCAGTAAAGATATACATTGAACATTTAACAGGATTTTGCTATTACTTTGATAATATCTTAATAAAGAACATAGAAACATAGGGCTGATAGAAGTGTTAGATGTAATTGTCCCACTCTACTAAGTCATATAATACAAAATTAACACTGACTCTATCTTAAAGAAAGTATTTTATCATAAATAATACACAAGGTGGCCTTCTTAAGAAAAGAACTCATTTAAAGTTATAAGGACAAATGAATGAGACTATCTGAAATGAGCACATAAAATACTCTTTGATTAGATATTTAGTGAAATATCATAAAAGGATTTTCTTTCCTGGAATAAGGGGAGCATCTGCCATTATATAGAATAGCTATAGAATTGTCATCTTTCATATTTTCTCAGTAGCCAAAGGCCAGAAATAAATATAGTAATACCTTAGTATATTAAGAGGCTTTCATATGTTTGTTTATTTCTTTTGGTGCCTTTTTTCTTTAACCACTGTGAAGAAGTTATTTTCTTGTTCATGACTAGTTTTCTTCAATGTAAGTTTTCAGTTCTTAATAAGTATTAAGAAATGAGCTTCCTACATCTATTGTCTATGCAACCCTTGCTTTATATTAAAGTTTAAGAAATAGTCCAGTCATAGGCCGGGTACAGAGTCTCACACCTGTAATCCCAGCACTTTAGGAGGCCAAGGCAGGCGGATCACTTGAGGTCTGGAGTTTGAGACCAGCCTGGCCAACATGGTGAAACCCCGCCTCTACTAAACATACAAAAATTAGCTGGGCATGGTGATGCACACCTGTAAGAACAGTTACTTGGGAGGCTGAGGCATGAGCCTGGGTAACACAGTGAGACTGTCTCACACAAAAAAAAGAAAAAAACAAAAATAATATGTCGTGTTTTTAAAACTTGATATCCTTTTGATGCACCTATAGATGAACTTAATGCTGAGACTAACTGATCTCTTAGGTGTCTTCATATCCTTAGATAGCAGTTACATGAGAGAAATGAGACAGTGTAAAAGGTCTGTACAGAAGGTCAACTCCCTGCAGGTTTCATCACACCTAAACTGAGGAAGAACAGAGCCCACTGCAGTTGGATGTCTACATGGTGCTTTGTTGAAATAAGTGTGAGTTTTCCTTTATCCTCTTACCCACAAACAAGAAAGAATCCATGATCTAACTATTTACAGTTCTGATACCATGGCCATAAGGCTAATCTGAGCGAGGCAGAGAATATGCACATGCATATGTGTCCCTTACAGAGAACCAAACCACATGGCCTGCTATCAGGACTGATCTGAGTGGAAATTTAAGCCAAAAACCATCTTATTCAATGGCTTCATCCAAATGCATACCCACTATTTAAGAAAAAGAAGATATTCAAGTACACCAAGAAAAATTACTTGATTTTAAATTGTGTCAAGGTGGCATAACTAGGACTAATGAAGGCACTGTTATGTCAGTGGCCTAAGAATTACAAATAATAGAAGATTAATACAAAAATGAAAGTACACTCTTCAAATAATGTTGCGGTAAAGTTTAAACTAGTTCTGTTCAGTAATATAACTTCTGTTTCCTTATTGTAAACCTTGCACATAGTCTTACTGTAAACTTTACACCTAGTAGGCACTTAATAAATACTTGAAATAAAGATTTCAATTGAAAGAAAATTGTAAGCTCTTACGTAACATTAGGGCAAAGGAGACATTACTGCTAAATCTGTGTGCCTATAGTAACACATACCCACTCACATGCATATACCCCTAATCATTTGGATGCTCTACCAGTGACCAGAGCATTTTCTGCTCTAGCCATCAGTTTTCTTTTTCAATTGCTGTCCATGGGACCCTTTCCTGAGGTCCCAGCACTAGGACCATTTTTAAATCTTTTCTTCTTTTGCCCTTCATTACCATTCAGTCAGTCACTAAACTCTGCCAGTTCTCACCTAATAATATCTTTTCATTCATCCTCTTTCTTTTCTTTATTTTCAAGGGCTTATAGTGCACGAAGTGGCCCCTTATCTCCTTTCTGAACACTGGAATAGGCCACCCTTCCTTCAGGCTATCTTCACAAAACAGTCTTTTAAAGCATCTAGGATAACTGCTTCCACACATAATTTTCCGTGTCTCATTTCTTAGCCTTGGATTTTATACTGCTTCTTTTCTACCTGTAGACTAGAATCCCAATTCCTCATCTGGCTGTAAAGCCACCCTACTACCAGTTATCCTTCTTGGCCTCCTCTTCTTTCCCATCTCCAAGGTTCCCATCAATTTCTGTTTCCCTGGAATGGAATGCACAAGAGCTTTGGCTTAGCATTCGTAATCTTTATGAACTGATTCCTCATACAGCCCCCATCCCCCTGTAGTTTACTTCCCACTCTTCACTGCACTTTAGCCAAGTTGGTGGGCTTGCCAGTTCCCATTTCCATGCTTTTGTTTATGCTTTCTCCACTGTATGGTATTCTTCTCTCTCACCTTGGAAAATGTATATCCATTACTTTCTTCCAAATTCTTTTTTTAACACTATTTGTTAAAGACCTATATGCTTAAGTCTTTGTACACTGTGTGTACACACTTTTGTATTGGTCTATAAGTGCTGCATAGTTTTACCTGTATAAGTTTTGTTATTTCCTCATTCCCAGCAAGAATTATAAACATCTTCAGGGAGTGGAGAGCATCTCCTTAATTATGATACAGAATTCTCCACATACAACTTCTTCAGTAAATGCTGACTTCTTCATACCATAGCTGACCACTAGATATCAACAAGGCATTTGAATTCTCCAGTCTGGATTTTTTTAAAAAAGCAAAAAAAAAAAAAAAAAAAAAAAAGTTGTATGTTGAAATAGGAAGGACTTACTGCATATCCATAATCCACTGGTCCAGACCAGGAGCTTGAGAATGCTTGAGGAACAGGTAAAGCACTCAGGACTCCTCCAGGGTATTTGACTGGAAGTTCTCAGATGTATTTTACCATGTAAAGAAAGTCAAAGGACCTTGTTGCCTGGTCAAGCAATAGTTTTCAGAGACAGTGGGCCAGGTCCACTATTCAGTAGAGGGTGTTTGCCAAATGTTTTTATAATATTCAAATGGGTTTATCCTTAAGTGAGCATATTTGATAAGCATACCCACCCAGACTGCTTTCTGAAGATGTAAGTGGGCAACAAAGCACAAGTGTGACTCAAGCTGCTGCCAGAGACTGACTGGCTCCAGAAACTTCTACACCCACCACTTTCCACTGTGCAAGATATGCCAATTTACTCTAGTTGTGCCAGCCCAATGTTTGAGATTTATCAATGAGTCAGTAAGGAAGAGACCATCAAAATTTTTCCTACACTTTCGGATCTCAGAAATTCTTTATTAAAAAGCATTTTTAAACTCACTGTCTCAAATTTCTGTAGGAACAGCTATTATGTAAAGAAAGCTCCTTCTGACTCTATTTTAGCTCACCTAATAAAATCTGATGGTAGCACATGGATTGCTTCAGGGAAAATAGTTTCAGGGTTAAAAAAAGACTTGGAATTAAACTTTATATCTTGCTCCAAAAGAAGGACTCTGTCTCTGAGAGTATATGGAAAGGCTGGTTTTGGCCATGAATTAAAGAACTGTTTTATGAAGATGGTTCAGATCTAAGATTTGAAGAGGCCATTACTTTAACTAGAAGCTTGTAATATGTACTCATAAGTAACTGTGAAGATCCGCTCCTCCAGCCTGATGAAGAGAAACAGACTACTGAGAAGTCCTTGGTGTCCCAACTATGGGTTACTAATTATAATAACACTTCAACTGCCCTGTTGCTAATCTCTACCTTATTGCAAGGTGGATATTGTTATCCCTAATTTACAAATGAGAAAATTGTTGCTTAAAGTGATCAAATGGCTCACACAATGGTGTACCACTAGTAAGTAGCTTTGGTAAACACTGGTACCAAAGCCAGTGTTCTTGATCCTCATACCCTGCTGCCTTTTAACTAAATGACACAGTACATGTGAAAGCGTTTTACAAACTACAAAGTAGTATACAAATGGTAGATTATATGAGAGACAGAAAGTCCTGAGAAGGGCAATTTCTAGATCACCCTGAAGAAGGAATAAAGAAAGAATGAATGCTCTAGAAGTACTAGCAGCTCTTTTAGTCACATACAGAACTCCATAAATTATTCGTCTGGGATAGTTAGAAGCATCCAGAAATAACAGAGTTCATATTTCTTTTTGCCTAAACTACCTGGAAGCATACATATCCAAAGCAGGTTTTCCCTCCTTCATATACAGAGACGATGCTCATGGATAATGCCCCCTGAGAGAAAGAAGAGATGTGAGCAGAATTCTTATATTTTAATATATATGTCAACTTCATGAGCTATTTAATGTTAGTTTTCTGACAGAGTTTTTCATAATAACCACATGAAATAGGTATTAATTCTTCTAGATTTATTGTTTGAGTAAAATTAGTTCCTAGAGATACTATCTTCCTTGTTTTGGTATTAAGTAAATACAGAGTGAATAAATGACTCATAGGATTTTTGACATAGCTGACACATACCCCTACACATTTGAAAACGTAGTTTGTGGTGCACACCTCTAGTTCCAGCATTTCAGGAGGCCGAGGCAGGTGGATTGCTTGAGCTCAGGAGTTTGAGACCACCCTGGGCAATGTGGCAAAACCCCATCTCTACAAAAAAACACAAAAATTAGGCAGGAGTGGTGGCATATGCCTGTAGTTGCAGCTACTCGGGAGGCTGAGGTAGGAGGATCGCTTGGGCCAAGGAAGCAGAGGCTGCAGTGATCCAAGATGGTATCATTGAGACCCT